>QMIH01000217.1:39063-141435 GCA_003987875.1 Clarias batrachus | reverse complement strand
TTTTTTATCTATCATGCCATATAATAAAGGAACAGTACTTGTACACAATGAGGTGATTTTAAGGCAGTAAGACAATTTTAATCACATCACCTTTTATGAGGTCTGAGGAGAATAGACAAACTGGTTAAAGTTGGCAGGAAACTTAAAATTACTTGTCTTTACAAAGATGGCTAGCAACATCAGAAAAACTCAGGGGTTATAGTCCTGTCAGCTAAAACAGGAATCAGAGGATAGAGTGGGCACAGGCTCAAACCGAACAGTTAAAGATTGGACAAATAGTCCCTGGTCTTATTGTAATCGTCTTGCAATCTGTTCAGAGTTAGGGAGCCTCGTATTCCTGTTAATAACTGGAATTGTTTGTGGTTGCCTGCTGTTGTGAACCAATTTGCCCTAAAGTTTGACACCATCGTTGTAAACACTGGTTATTCCAGTTACAGAATAGAATAGAATTCCTGTCAGCTTGAATCTCCTGATAAATTTTATATACATTTTTCACGTACAGAACTGGATGATTTCCTCCAAACAATTCTGTGGACTAGAGGATTGTGGGTATCAAAATTCCATCCTAGGATGGTTTTCATGAGAGCTAGTTTCATCATGCTGCTTGATGGGTTTTGCAAATGCTCTCAAAATACTGTTGTTCTGAAAATTCCATTGGTCAAGTCAGGGGTTCAGGCCCCAGAACCACCAATAGGTGTTGCTAATATTGTGTAATGTTGCTTAATTACCTAATGCAATGTGTTGTTCTAGATACTGTTGTGTCCAAACTTTTGACTGGTACTGTTCATTACAGTAAAGGTTTTGCATAGCTGAGCTTCTTAGGTAAGTGCTACCTAATATGTGATACAGCCCCCTAGAGAAGAAAAGGTTAAGGGCTCATGGGCCCAACAATGAGGTTTGGTGTTGCTGGGGCTTGAACCCCTGACTTTCTGAACAGTACCCCAGAGCCTTGACCAATGGAATCTCTTACTGCCCTAAATAAGAGCAGGAATAAGCAGGTGTACAGCTGTTCCTATGAGTCGGAATAGTGGTTGGATACATATCCCTAAAAACCTGGTTCATTGTTGTTGACGTACATCAATGACCTGTATGTAATTATATGATACTAGAAGTTACCTGCGGCTCCGCCCACGTACAGATCCTGACACCTGCATGCTACATTGCCTGCGAATGGCATGTGTGGTCAACTTGCTGCTGCTCTTATCGCTGCTCCAATGTTTTGAGAGCCCTCACTTCTGCCTGTTGTATTAGCCGTTGCTATAGACTCTCTGCAGTCTGATCTGGGTTTTACTAGGCCTGAGCTCGGCCAGTTGTTGCCATAGACAATGCTGCCTACTGTTACATTTAGAGAGGACACTGCCTACTATCACATTAGTTGAGAATCGCCTGTGACACATCACATTATGGCATAAAAGTAATTGGTGGTGCTACCAACTGTTACTTTCGGTGACACACCTGTGATGGAACCACCTGTGCAAACAAACAAAGCCACAAACACCGCTGCCTACTGCTACATTCGGTGACACACTTTTTCACCATAGTCGGCGCTGCTGGCTGTTACATCCCTTGAGTTAGCTGTGTACTGTCACATCTAGTGAGGAACGCCTGTGACGTGCCTGTGACTGACCTGTAGCATCTCAAGGCCAGGTAGAAAAACAGGACGGCTGTGTCAGAAAGGGCACTAGGCGTAAAATGTGTGCCAAGTTGTGTGCGGATCAGATGGTCCACTGTGGTGACCAGTTGATGGGAGCAGCCGAAAGAAAGCTTTTAGTCAGTTTCCTTTCTAGCTCTTATAAAGACCAGTAACTCCTGTGAAAGTGTAACATGAAAATGACCATCAGCTGCATTTATGAAATTAATGTACAGTCTTGGCCAAAGGTTTTGAGAATTACATAAATATTGGAAATTGGAAAAGTTGCTGCTTAAGTTTTTATAATAGCAATTTCCATATACTCCAGAATGTTATGAAGAGTGATCAGATGAATGGCATAGTCCTTCTTTGCCATGAAAATTAACTTAATCCCAAAAAACCTTCCACTGCATTTCATTGCTGTCATTAAAGGAGCTGCTGAGATCATTTCAGTAATCGTCTTGTTAACTCAGGTGAGAATGTTGTCGAGCACAAGGCTGGAGATCATTATGTCAGGCTGATTGGGTTAGAATGGCAGACTTGACATGTTAAAAGGAGGGTGATGCTTGAAATCATTGTTCTTTCATTGTTAACCATGGTGACCTGCAAAGAAACGCGTGCAGCCATCATTGCGTTGCATAAAAATGGCTTCACAGGCAAGGATATTGTGGCTACTAAGATTGCACCTAAATCAACAATTTATAGGATCATCAAGAACTTCAAGGAAAGAGGTTCAATTCTTGTTAAGAAGGCTTCAGGGCGTCCAAGAAAGTCCAGCAAGCGCCAGGATCGTCTCCTAAAGAGGATTCAGCTGTGGGATCGGAGTGCCACCAGTGCAGAGCTTGCTCAGGAATGGCAGCAGGCAGGTGTGAGCGCATCTGCACACACAGTGAGACTTTTGGAAGATGGCCTGGTGTCAAGAAGGGCAGCAACAAAGCCACTTCTCTCCAAAAAAAAACATCAGGGACAGATTGAAGTAGATTGAGAGCAGCCCAGTCGAATTGCAGACGTCCTGAAAAAGAAGGGCCAACACTGCAAATACTGACTCTTTGCATAAATGTCATGTAATTGTCGATAAAATCCTTTGAAACGTATGACGTGCTTGTAATTATATTTCAGTACATCACAGAAACAACTGAAACAAAGATCTAAAAGCAGTTTATCAGAAAACTTTGTGAAAAATAATATTTGTGTCATCCTCAAAACTTTTGACCACGACTGTACATTTTTATTATTCATAGTCAGTTCTCCAAATGTCTTATAATGAAAGTCATTTTACTGTGTTCAATCGAATTAATAAGAAAGAAATTATTTCTGTATTCACAGTAAAACAAACAGTTATATTCTTAACGTCCCCATAAAACACTAACGTTTTGCTTTTTTTTATTACGTATGCATATTCATACATTTGTACTCTAAACTTCAGTTGTAAAAAAAAAAAAATAGTTATATGAAACTCCAAAAACACCTGAAACTCTTGTAAGAATATCGCAACAGGTAAATCCGTGTGATATCTGTTGCTGTAAAACATTACACTGGTCACCTGTAGTGTATTGCCTGACGTAAAACACCGGTTTAACGTCATTTAGGATTGCTCTGTGTGTATCTGTGTGTGTGTGTGTGTGTGTGTGAAGCACGACATTATTAGGGGACGGAACAGGGGGCAGGCTGAGGAACACGTCCAACCCAGCAGCTTGTAAGTTAGCGGCTAAGCGCCTAGCCACCTAGCACTGGAGTGTGACAGGAGCCAGTGCTACGAGCACGCTTACAGCAACAACACACTCAGTGACGAGACCGTGTGTGTGTGTGTGTGACGGTCAGGTAAGCACTTTCATTTTGTGTTCAGCACGTTATTAATAATCACGTGTCTGTCTCTGTGTGTGTGTGTGTGTGTGACTGAGAGGTTAGCTAGCTGTGCTAAGGCATGCTAAGGCAGGAGGAGTGGTCTGTGTGAGAGGATCATCACCCTCATACACTGTGTCCTAATGAATTATATGAACCAAGACATGGTAAACAAATAAAGTCATAAAATTAACAAATGTCCTGCATGTGTATTTATTGAAGATAAAAATGTTGGTCGTGCTTGGATCTTTTTTTTTCTCCCTTTTTTTAAAAACATGATTAGTATTATTATTATATCTCAACACTCACATACTTCTTATTATTACCACTACTACTACTATGAGAAGCATTCATGTCAAACTGGGACTTTTGATTATACAGAACAGTTATCAAAGTCAAAACTCCCTTTATTACTCTATATAATCCCCTGCTACACTAGTGCACTTATCCAAGAATTTCACTAGAGAAGGTTTTCTCGGTACGCCGGAGCCTGCGTCATGTCTGAAACGCTGGCCTCCCAGGAACTCCTTTATTGGCCAAAACATTAAAAATAAGCAAGCTCAGGACTGTATGGGTGATGTCTTGATAACTTCCAACCGAATTCCTCTAATGTGCAAGTGGTGTTGGTGAATGATTGTGTGTACAGTTTCCAAAGACGGGTGCATCTCTTCTGAAATTTGGTGACAAGTTATCTGTCGAATTTTCAATCGTCCATTTGCTGCATGCTGGGATTGTCATTCACGGATGTACGGCGTTCTTTAAAAAGTTTGCGCCATTCAGATGTTTTACTGTGGCTAAGAGTCTCATTATCGTACTGTGCTTGAAGTCTTCTGTTAAATGTCAATCAGTTTTACACCTTCATTCAAGAGACATGTCATCACAATTCACGGTTTGACACCAATTTGCGAATGGCGGGTGCAGTCAACTCGCTACCGCTCCTCACACTGCTCCAATGATTTGGCAGCCCTTACTTCTGGCAGTCGTATGCTCCATATCTGTCGACTCTCTGCAGTTTATTCTGGTTGGTGTACACATTTGTGTACAGTACAGCGTACAGTAGCTGACGTATCTGTTTTCACTGTAGATGACATGGCCTGCTATTATATTTATTGAGGATGCGGCCTATTATTACATTTGGTAAGGAACGCCTGTGACACGATCACGGTATGACGGCAAAGTTGATGAGTAGGCTGCCTGCTGTTACCGTCAATTAGGTACGCCTGTAACATGCCCACATCGCCTGTGCAAACACCACTGCTCACTGGACAAAGTGGCACAAACAGAATTTCTATATATGTATGTATTTATTATTATTATTGTACATTAAATAATTTGAAGGGGTATAAATTTCACATGCCAAAGTTTTGTGGAAATGTTTTTTTTAAGTCATTCTTTACACATTTTCCTCTTTTTGTTATGAGTAACTGTATTATAAGGTGTCATTTATAAATTGATCAGTTTCTTTATTTGTGTGTTTTTCCCTTTACAGAACGTAGTAGTGTATGTACTCTGTGAGAATAAGATTTTCCTCCGATGGCTGCCCCTGGCTCCACCAGCAGTGTGCCTGAGGGATTCCACTTTGAGACAAAATATGTCCTCCTGTGCTACCTTGGCCTCCCCCCGCGACCACAGTCCAGACCTGCAGAAGGTAAAGTTAAGCAACTTTTTTTTTGTTTTATTCAGGCAAGGTTACAGAACCTGAAGTGTTAAATCCAGACTGTTATATCACTAGGATTTTAGTGCTGGTGCAGAAGTCTGTTATGTAATAACTGCTTTTGCTGGTTCCTTATTGAGGCCTTAAAGGTCAGTTCAGGGGCAGTATGCATATATGTGCTATATTTCATCTTAGCCATCTAACCACCTCCTTTAGTTTAGGGACAATTCGGTGTAATAAATAGGAGTGCAGATTGAGAAGACTCACTCTGTTTATAATAGAGCTGCATGATTGCACATGAAAATCACATTGCAATTATTTTGACATGATTATATTTTGATTTTATGAGTATTCAGATGTATGTATCTGAGCTAACACAAATTAATGGCACAAATGACGATGTTTGTCAATATTTATTTAGCACCTCCAAAGTAAGTTAAAAAAATAAATACTAAATTATTGAAGAACTACATAAATTATTGACTATGACTTCAGAAAATTGCAGAGGCCCATATTGCGATTTAGATATATTTTTAGAGAAGGGGCGCAAGATTTAAGATTGAGATTAAATTTAAAAGTAGTGACACTACAAATACGCCAAACTAGATTTAAGCACCAGAGAGCTTTTGGACCCACCCAAAGCCGAACTTTTTTCCTGAACCATATATTCAAGGAAAGAAAATGATACTTTAATGAAATAAAGATATGATTTCAGACTGTTGTACCAGCCATACACATTTTTTATTTCTGTGCTATGGTGGAATTGTTCAAATGTGCCATTGACATGGTCTTCTGTTTGGCATAGATTTGTTTAAACTACATAACATAGATATTTGAAATATTACTGTGGAGTTGTAAGATCCATTACATGTACAGAATATAAAAGTATTGAAATAGTATTAGGGTGACCAGTTGTTATTGATGTTATTTTCAAGGAGATTTTCAAGTCGGGTAAGGGCAGTTAAACAGCGCCATTAGTAATACTGATCCAAAAGGAACAGGTTTTGTGTTGAGCAACAATGAATATTAATACAGATTTTCAAATATTTGCCTCTGCATCTCCCTCTCTCTTCTGTGTGCGCGCGCACGTAATTTGACACTGTGCCACACACACACACACACACACTTTACTTATGTGTACTTTGTGTGCGCGGGCGCGTAATTTGACGCTGGTCCATTTGTTAATTTTTATTTTTTACTTTACAGCAGTGATTCTGTTAGTATGCGATCACGCAAGTATCAGATTTTCTTTTTTTTCTCCCGTTAAAACAGTGTTTGCATTGTGTATGTTAATTGTGAAACTTAAAAAACGAGGTGTGGGGAGGGAGGAGGTTTTTACTGTTTAAGACGAGGCGAGGAGCTAATTCCACACACACATACACACATGCGCACACACACACACACACACACACACACACACACACACACACACACATACATTTGTGGGAAAAACTTGACTGGCCTGCACAGAGTCCTGACCTCACCCCAATAGAACACCTTTGGGATGAATTAGGGCGGAGACTGCAAGCCAGACCTTCTTGTCCAACATCAGTGTCTGACCTCACAAAGGTCTCCCAGCTCTTTTGGAAGAATGGGTAAAGATTCCCATAAATACACGCCTCAACCTTGTGGAAAGCGTCCCCAGAAGAGTTGAAGCTTTTATAGGTGTAAAGGGTAGACCCATATTAAACCCTATGGATTAAGTATTGGAATGTTGCTCAAGTTCATATGCATGTGAAGACAAGCAAGCGAATGCGTGTGTGCGTGCAAAAATATTTTTTGTGTGTAGCAGTTAGATTGGCTGGGACAAGGCTAGGGGATGATTTTTCAAATTTGCTGAAAATATTTGAAGCTCCGGGATCCAGACATGAATACTAACCCAAATGGAAAGGAAGAAAGAGATCAAAACTCTTTTTGAGGGGAACATCTGGTCTGCCTGTGGGACATTTATTAAAACCAATCTCCAGAAACAAATTGACTCTACCTGAAGTAAGATGGATAGATAATGCATTCTTTTCTAGACTACATTACTCATAGTGAATAAATAATGATGAAGTGACCACTCATGCACATCAGCATGTGGAATAGGACTGCAATGTGCTTCCTTTGCTCCTGTTTTCTTTCAGCGAGCTTCAAACACAGAGCAATGAGCTTCTGATCCCTGCTTTCCGTTAGACCCATTCCAATTCCAGTTCATTCATTGCTGAATTACTTGTACGTCACTGGCTCACAGTGAGCTTAGAAAAACCCACCGAACACCACCTCGGCATTGCGAACTGAGCAAATACTGAGCAAATACAGTACCGCAGGCTTATTGTTCATAACTGAAATGGAACAAATTCTAGTCACATCTGCAGACATAGTTTTACAGACATTTTTAAAGGTTATGTTAGTCAATGTTTTTTTTAAATTTCAGTTTGGTAAAGATGAATCCTGCTGTATCTTTTTGGCGTTCACATAAACCATTATAAATACTGTGGATTTGAAAAGTCTATACATGCCCCTGTTCAAATGGCAAAGTGAACAAACAAAAGCATCAGCTTCTAGAAGTGCGCATATCCTGTTATAATTGAGAACGGGGCAGTGTTCGGAATCAGCCAATCACATTCAAACACATATTAAATACTAATTAGTATACCATGCTATCACTTAAAGTGACTGACTGACCCCAAATAAATCTGTTTAAGATTTTCCAGAGAACATCTGGAAAAGTCATGGGTTGCAAAAAGCTTATAACACTTTTGTGATAGGATTTCGCTGTGGAAACACATTTCAACAAAATAATTCCATGCCCATGTTAACGCCAGAGGAGTGAGCAATGGGTAATTGCTAGCATCAGTCGATTTTTGTACAAAAACTTTTGCTAAAACACAAGCTGAAGAGAAGTTTCACCTTTCAATCTTCAGTCAAACAGCCTTAGAGTAATTTCTATTTAAAATTCCAAACCAGTCCCAGCTATCTTAATTCAATGGCTTTCCTTTATTAATTTCTTTCAGCATTGTATATTAATACTAAAGAAGCTGAAATTATGACATTACAAGTGTATTTGGCTTCATAAGTGGTGCCACCAGCAAAGCAAACCCCACGCCATCTCACCTCCTCAATGCTGAAACAAAGACATGGTGGTTAAAACAAAAAAATCTCAAATTTGGTCTCATCAGGAAGACCCGGGTTCGATTCCCAGCCAATACCCAAATCCCCAGCCATTGGATGCAGTGCCGGTCCCAAGCCCAGATGAAATGGGAGGGTTGTGTCAGGAAGGACATCCGGCGTAACCCCTTTGCCAAGTTATTGTGGTCTGCTACGGCAGTAGAACCTCCTCAAACCGGAAACACTCCTAAACATTGTGGAAAGCTTTCCCAGAAGAGATGAAGCTGTTCTAGCTGCAATGGGTGGACCAACATCATATTAAACCCTATATATTAGGAATCGGATGTTACTTACTGTAAGTTCATATGTGAAGGCAGGCGAGCAAATACTTTTGGCAATGTGGTGTATGTTCCATGCCATGGCAGCTTTGTGTGGAAAATTATTGCAAGTTCCACTTCATTGCACCTGGCAGATGTTTTATTACACAAAATACAACCATCTTGGATTATATTTTGTAATCCAGAATAATCTTATTTCATCAGTTGTACCGACTGCATATTTATCTCAATTATAAACTGTTTTTCCTTGCATTCAAAACGTTTGGACTCTCATCACTTAGGTTGCACAATAAAGCCATCTGGTTTATAATAAAAGCAGTGTTTGAAGGGAGTTCCTGTTTTAGGGCCACAGTTGCGGTTATAAAACGCTAAAACAAAATAGCACTCGGTGTCGACTTTGAGATAAAGCAGGCAGCCCCTACCTGTCTAGCAGTGTTGCGTGTTTTTTGTTCATTGCTTAATTTGTGTATGAGACAATATAGTGGTTCCAGTTCATTTATTTCAATTTCTTTCTGATTAGGAGCATTTGGACCGGCTGAACAACAAACAGCTGTGGACAGGACCAGGAGGATGAAGGAGCAGATTGAAGAACAGCTAAAGCAGCTAGAAGATGAAATCACTGCTTGTAAGACACATACACACATACATATTCTAATATGTTTGCTGAAACACTGGATATTACTGTATGGCATTGAAATAGGTTTTGTACATATTTTGTATACATTCGACCCACGAGATCCGCAGGGGTAACGTTCCTAGAGCCCCAATTGTGAAAATACGTGAATTTTGAATATGCCCCCAAATATGCTTCCCAAAAAACTTTAATTTCATTGCAAACTTAAAATGTAAAGATAAACTCATATACTGTACAGTACTGTACTGCTGTGTCTCCCGCAGTGCTAGAATGTAAAAATACAGATGTTATCTCTTTTAGGTGCTATAATTCATGCAAGCACGTTTTCTTTGTTATTTGTTATTGGATACAGTAATATTTCAGCATTCGAAGCCACATTTGTGTTCTCTCTACAGTACTAACACAAACATACAGTATTATATTTAAATAGAAATGTAGCTGAATTTACGTTAATATTTATGTCACAAAATCAGTACATTATATTGTTCTAATACTGTAGTTTAGCGTTAAAACTCATGAAAAATAGTGTATTGCCACAAAAATAAATAATAAAAAAAAATTGTGGAGGATATTTTTGCGGCTTCTGCGAAATTGCAGGGGTTTCCGTGAACAATAATTAGTTTGATTGTAAGTAAAATCCACGAACGACTTAGGCCATGAACTGTGAACCGCGGGGATCGACGGGTTTTGTAAAAAAAAAGTTTGACTTTAGCCTTTTGTAAAATATTAATCCTTACCACAGAAATCTATCAGCTGTGTCTGTCTTTATGTTTTGTAGCTTTTCCAAGTACAGGCTTTGATCGGCACACATCCCAAGTGTTCAGTCCAGCTAATCCTGAGAACACTATAGAGGACAGCCTGGCCGTGCTAGGAGACCGAGTCGCACAGGTGCTGGACACACATCTGGCCTCAGCCACACAGAAACTTCTCAGTGGGTCAGTGTCTGTCCGTGTTCCTTGGAAATCATAGATGTCAGTAAACATGTCCTGAGCTAATACAGTCCTGGGAAAAGAAATGTACATCTTTCTTCATTCTATGTTTTTATTTAACATTGCCGAAATAGCAATTGTGTGGTCCTCACAAAAAAAACACAAATCTTAGCTGGAAACAAAAATTACAATGGAGAATATGATGAAAGACAGACAGAATAATCCTGTAGACATTCTGCTGCTACCATTAAAAGTGCATGATGAATAAAGATCCAGAAGCAGACATGCAAACTCAAACCATGATGCTACCTTCAGCATGCTTGAGCAATTAGCTCGTGTATTTTTGGATCACTTTCTTTCTCATCATTTTGGTGGGGGTTAATCCTGCTCCCAGAGCTTTTGTGGCTCATCTCTGTATTTCTTTGTGAATTCCCATCTAGGCTTTTCATTGCTGAGTGGTTAGCATCTCATGGTATGGCTTGTATATTTCTGCTCTGATTCAGTGGATTGTGATGCCATGTTTTTTTTTCTGTTTTTGATTTTCCTCTGCCACCCTGTTTTGGTTTGGTTATCGGTATACCAGCAGTTTCCTTCTTTTTCTGATTTCTATTTGTTTTTTACTTGAACGTTATCGGTTGCTCCCCTCAGCATATAAGCATATGGTCAGTGACGCAGCTTCCAGATCTTTGCCTCTGTACATCACCACAATTGATTTAAAATGAAACAACTGTTTAGGAATTACAGCCATTTTATACATAGACCCTGAGATTTCCACAGACTTGAAAGTGATTTAGGCAGTTGTTTGATGAGTAGTTTGATGGCCAGTTGTGGCCTGTTTCATCATTATTTCATGACAAATTGAGGAGATAAAATGCCTGAAGATCCAAATTCCAAAATATGAATTTGCATTTGGCTGCTGTTTGTGGGAACTCTCAATATTCAGCCCAAAGAGGTGCTGATACAAGTGGAAGAGGTCATCATTAGGCCAACAGACAGACATGGGTAGCAGAACTAATGGTTTGGCACAAACTAAAGCTCAGCAACACAAAAACAGCCTGGAAGACCACAGAAGACATGGATCATCGCAAAATACTTGGGGAATAAAGACACTTCACGACATCTAGTGAAGTCAGTAACACTTGCCAGAAGGCAGGTACATCAGTGTCAAAGTCAACAGTTAATAGAGGTGTTTATGAATGTACTTTAATTACAATGACTTTATCTCAGAATGCGAAACACTCCAGTTCTGGTACAAGATTCTTTGGACAGAAGAAACCAAGATGTCATTGTACCAGAATGATGGGAAGAGAAGACCATGGAGGAGAGGACTAGCTCAGCGGTTAAGGCATTGGACTATGGTCCAGAACGTCCAAGGTTCGAACCCCACCACCACCCCTTGAGCAAGTCCCGTAACTCTCAACTGCTCAGATGTATGCTACCAAATGCTGAAATGTAAATGTATGCCAACAATGGAACAGAGTTATTGCTGTTTATTGATGATGTGACTGCTGATAAAAGTTGCAGGATGAATTCTCAAGCGTGTAGAGCGATGTTTGTTTTCTTTTCAGATTCAGTCAAATACTGCAAAACTGGTTCATAGGACAGATAGATCATGACACGAAGCATGCTGCGAGAACAACCCTAGGCAAACACAAGGAATATTCCTACTGTAAGTGGCTGAGTCATTCACTTGGCCTTGACCTGATTAAGCATTTTAAGCATTCACTTCCTGGAGACAAAACCGAAGGCAGAAAATCCCACAAACATGTAGGAACTGAAGGCGGCTGCAGCAAAAATCTGACCAAGCAGCTTTAGGGAAGAACCTCAGCATTTAGTGATCTTTGTGGGTTCCAGTCTCTAGCAGGCATTGATGACACTGTTAAAAACATCCATCTAGTAAAAAGAATCTTAATATTTTTTAATGTCAAGTTTGACCAGTTACTTTTCAGCTTTAGTTCAACAACATCTTAATTGTTTCATTTTAAATCCGTTGTTATGGTGTGCAGAAGTCCAAAATAAAAAAAAATGGTTGCTCTCCAATTATTTCGGACTTGACCGTACAGTATGTCACAAGTTGATATGATGTATTTTGGTTTCGTTTTCAACGTAAAAAGCCCTGCCATTTTAACACGGCTGTGTAGACCTTTTATATCCACTGAAGTGTCAGAAGTCTGGTTTATATTTAGTTCTTTATGAGGCTGGAAAGGTGTTGCAATATTTCCAGTACACCCAGTGTGTGCATGTATACCAAACACCGTCAAGAATTATAACTTGGGCGCCCACCTAAATAAAACTTACTCTGTGCTCTGACTGAGTGTGTGGTGTGTTTTGCAGCCAGCTGGACTATGAAGATTTCCAAAGTGCAGTAAGGGAGATTTGCTCCCATTCTGAAGGAGGCTGGAGCAAGGTGATGACAAGTTAGTCTTGTAATAACAAGTCACGGTTACTGGCCTTGTTTGCACACCTATACAGAGTGTTTTACTTCATACAAATTTGTCAATTTCCTTACATCCAAATGAAGGTAAAATGTGTCTCCTTCACTCTCTCATGCTCTCCTTACTTTTCCAGGCTTTGGTACCTTTAGTGTTATTGCAGGCGCTGCATTGTAAGGGTCAACCGCTGGCCTCTCTACTGTCCCTGGGTCAGCGGTATTTAGTTGAAGTAGAGGCAGACTTCATCATGCAGCAGGGTGGATGGGTGAGTGAGTTTTTTTTTTAGTGTGTATAAAGGAAATCTCTTTTACACAGATCAGCACTGGATACGTTTAATAAGCTTTATATTCACATTAAGAAAGATAAAGTTCATATAGTCCATAAAAACATGAAGGTTGGGCCAGCGCTAGGACGAGTATAGTTCATTTTAATGCCTGATGACTGAGACAGCCAACAACAATAACAGCAACAAACAAACTGGCCAGACACACTGCATGGAACACAAACACTGGTTAAAATGTAAGCATGCCTGCTTTGTTTAATGCGCACCAGACACTTGCCTACAAATGCGGTATAAATTGGCCTTTAGTCTTATTTGGCTGAAATGGAAATGCCTGCATGATGACTGATGATGCTGAACAACAGCCCATATTTAATCCGTTTTCACCCAAATGAGGATGGGGTCCCTGTTCAGTCCGGTTCCTCTCAAGGTTTCTACCTACTGCCATCTCCGGGAGTTTTTCCTTGCCATTGTCGCCGTCGCCCTCGGCTAAAAGCGCTATACAAATAAAATTTTAATTGAATTGAATTTCATATTAAATGTGATAGTGTTTTATGCAGTGGTGGGCAAAGTACACACATCATGTACTTGAGTGAAGCAAAAGTTACCCATAGTCAAATATTGGTCAAGTCTTCCGTTTACATTTTATAAAAGTACTAACTTGTAAATTTCCTTAAGCATCAAAAGTACTAAGCTTGTATTAGATCACAGTAACCTGTAAGTCAAAGTTAAATCGTTCCTTCCTCTCTCTCTCTCTCTTCAAATGCTACGCATCTCTGTCTTACATAACACAATGCTATGCAGACATATAGAGACATAGATATTTGTGCAGATATTTGTTGTAGGATGTCATGTAGTAACAATAAAACTTATCCAGTAATAATAAACATGTGTGAACAAGCATGTGAAAACTTTTTAAATTTCTAAAGCTTTAAACTCTGTTACCTTTTGGTTTTGTGTAAATATTGTCAGATACACTTTTAATATTATAAATGCACTTTTATTTTTTTAACACTAACCACAGTAGAAATGTACTGCATGCTTAAAGAGCAAACTCTCTCCATTTTCCCTGGTTTCTCATTGCTACCCTTCCACACATACAGTATAGTACATGGTCATTTTTAATGATTGTTCCCGAATGTGATTGTTTGATAGACTATAACCCCAAAAATGAAACTTAATGATGCTTATTAAAAAGAGTTAATATGGATAATATTTTAATTAACTTCTTTTCTTATCTTTCTTTTTTTTTATTTTGTAAAATGTAACTAAATTGATTCGTCGATAACTTGTTAGAATAGCAATTTGCTGTTATGTAAGTGGAGATGAAATACTTCGAGACATGGTATGATAGAAAAATGATCAATCTTGTGAGCAGCTGCATTCCAGATTTGAAAACAATTAATAAATTTGCTTTAGGGATTTATATCCAAGCAGTTAGAGAGACGCTGTTGAATCTCTCCTCATTGTGGAAATACCGGTTAGTACAATTATAAATAAATCCCTTCTACAACCGGTTTGATTGTATGTTTAAAAGTGATATTTTAGTTAACATGACAGGCTAAAGACATCTTAATGGTTTCTTTCTAAGTGTAACTGTCCTGAGTCGTCACACGTCTGTGTTTAAGTCGACTGTGTGAGGCCATTCTCAGAGGGCTCTTTGTTTAATTCTGTTTTAAAATGTCATTTTACTCTTAACATATTGCAGCTTGTTTCATTATAATACTCAGCAACTTTCATATATTTGTCTTGGTGTGCAGCTACATCATCACTTCTTCAAGTATTCCCTCACAGACCACTCACTTCATTAGATACACATTGCTAGTATTGGCCTGAATAAGAGAACTGCCTTAATTCTTAATTCCAGATATTCCACAAGCTCCTGGAAACATTCCTTTAGATACTTTGGTCCATACTGACATGATGGCGTCACACATTTGGTGAAGATTTGTCTGCTGGACATCTATGATGTAAATTTCCCGTTCCACCGCATCACAAAGGTGCTTTATTGGGGTGCGATCTGGTGACCGTTGAGACTGTTTGAGCACAGTGACGTCATGTTCAAGAATTTAGTTTGATTGTTTGAGCCTTGTGACATGGCGAGTTATCCTGTGGTCATAAAGGGACGGACGTGATCAGCAATAAAAACTCTTTGGCATTTAAACAATGGTGCTAAGGGGTCCAATGGGTACCAAGTAAATATACCTCGCACCATTACATCACCACCAGTACCGCCAGATTCTGACCCTGCCATCTGAACGGTGCAGCAGAAACCGAGACTCGTCAGATCAGGCAACTTCTGTCCAGTCTTCTGTTGTCCAATGTTGGTGAGGCAAATTGTATTGAATTGTAGCCTCAGTTTCCTATTTCTAGCTGGTAGGACAACAGCTGGTAGTTTGATGTGTTGCACTCGGTGGGTGTTGTACGTTCAGAGCAGCTCTTCAGCATAGCTTGGTTGTAACAAGATGTTACTGGAGATTAGAGCTGGGCGATATGTCCTATAAATTGAATCTCAGATTTTTTTTTTTTTTTTGAAGTAATCCCATTTTCAATGTTAAAATTCACAGAGTGAATTGTTAAATTAAAATGAATAAAACACTAGAGGGTGTAGGACATTTTTTTTTAACTTTCGCTATCATTTTTCTTCTTATTTTAGAAAAACAGGTATCAGTAAAAACATGCATGCATACATACATTCCTCTTTTTGGTATTAATAAAGTATAACGTTCACAGGTTTTTACAAGTTCTGGTTATTGAAATATGGGGGATTAGCAAAGTGCAAGCTGCAGATAAAATACATTTTTATAAAACCAAATGCAACTTGCATGCTAAATAAAATCAAACAGGTGCCTGACAGCATGTGACTTGTTTTTTTGCGAGGAACACAAGTCTGTCCACCCCACCAGGCATGAGACATGCCCTGTGACACAAACCATACATTCGCACTGATCGATCATAACGCTAAATCGTGCACCTCTACTTGAGATACATTTGACTTTTTTCCGTGTAACCCGGCAGGTCCAATCTGATTCTCATTTTGAATTCTAGCGGATCGTCTTGACCATGTCTACATGTCCAACTGCACTGAGTTGCTGCCATGTGGTTGGCTGATTTTAAATATTTACATTAATGAGCAGTTGAACAGGTGTACATAATGAAGTGGCCGATGAAGGTAGTCGTATGAGAAACCAGAAATCATGCATCATATGTGCCATAAGAGGGAGCCATCGATCTTGTGTCAGAGCAGAGCTGAACATGCTGTATCACATCATGAAAGAGAATTGCATTTCATGTTTCGTTTTTTGCTTTTCACTTCTAGAAGTACTTTCACAGCAGTGTAACCTCGGCAGTCCCACTGTGTGCTTTTAATGGAATATTTGATTCGTAAAGTTTGTCTGACCAACTAGTGTGTCTGAAAATTATTTTTAATCTAATAAGCATTGTTATGATCTGCTCTCGGGCAGTATAGTGGTTAGCACTGATGCCTTGCTCCTCGATTCCCATTTCGGCTCTGTGTGTATGGAGTTTGCATGCCCTCCCCGTGCTTGGTGGGTTTCCTTCAGGTACTCCGTTTTCCTACCACAATCCAAAGTGTGTAGGCTATTTGTCATTTAAAAAATTCACATAGTGTTTGAATGAGTGTGCATGTGATGGATTGGTGTACCCCGCCTCGTTTAAATTATAAAATAATAAATATTATTAATTATAAATAATTATTAATTATTATTAATTATAAATAAATAGGCTCCAGGCTTCCCGTGACTCTGTATAGGACAAAGCAGTATAGAAGATAATCTGCTGTCCTTTTTCCACTTCTGCTTTTGAAAGTCCCAAACTTCTGATTATTTACTTCTCTGGTTTTTACAACCACATGTTGTGTTTTATTAGCTATTGAGTTTGAATCTGGTACGTACGTGTGTGAGTTCGGCTTTTCCGAAAGCCACAAACACTATTGTTGAGGTAGTCCAAAACAAACACTGAAGTAGTCCAAATTTGTAACTTTGAGTGCTGTATCCAGATTTGGGAATTATTTTATGAAAGTCGGCATACTCGGGTGATTCAGTGTGCAGTATTAATTTAAAGAGGCTCTGCTGTTTCTGCAGAGAGGACAGTGATTCCTTTTGACATGCTGAATAGAGCCACACATTCCTGCAGTGCAAAACCTTCATGTGGAATCCAGAGTTCAGGCAGAGATGGCATGAATGTGGCGGGAGGGTGTGTTTAGGGGAGGGAGCAAGCACTGAACAAGAAGTCCTGTACAGCTGCTGTCCATTGCTCCGACAGGCAACGCGTGTCCTGTGCCCATAGAGTTTTCCTTGATTTATTGTCTCTGGTCTGCATTGACAGATCACTCTCTCAGAAACACAGCCAACAGCAGGTAGGCAAAACTTTTTTCTTCCATGTTTCCAATATTTGTAGCTTGAGGCGGATCTTGCTGAACCGTATGTATTTCTTTAAATTATGTATATGAATGTTTAATCACTAAAGAAAATAAATGGCGAGTGAAATGCCGAGTTTTCTTTTATTCATGTTCAAAGTTCAAGGTATTTTGTTGCTAGGTTTAGTAATGGTTTAAAAAAAATCCAGTTTTGCTTTCAAGGTGAAGGATAGTGTAGCTAGATGGGTAGAGCGACTGCAAAAAAAGGTCTGAGTGACCTTGTCAAGACAGTATGGCTCAGTCTTTGTGCCCGTTCAAGCTTTTGTCATATTTTAATATATAGTGTATTCATTCCCATTCGTTTGTCCCTTAATGCAGACCTTCAAAAAGCTTTCAAACTGTTTTGTTAGTGATCTATAAGGACTCCTGCACTCCTGTAAATTTCTAAAGTGACCTACTGTAATGTCATCCATTTTTAGGGATCGGCAAACAAATGACCTTGATGCAGTTCCCTCCCGTTCGAGTTGAGAGAAACGAAAATGAAAATTAAAGGCGCTGAACAGGTGTTTTGAAGATCGCCTGTCTGTTAGTGGATCACAATCCAGAAGTCATCACAGGACATAAATCAGACGGTGATCCGACAGACTGCCCCAGGCTTAAGCCGTGTCGGCGCACGATGTCCTGGACGCCGGTTGGCACACTGCTTTATGTAACAGACATTTCACAGCAGTAGCAACTGCAGAGCAGGAATCATGTGCACACACACTTGCACACTCATGCATAGACTGCGCGTCAGAGGGAAGTCCAAAAATAAACCTGATAAATCCTCATCTAAAATCATCAGCAAGAACACTGGCCTAGTTCCACATGAGGACGTGGCGTATTTAAGAGAGCAGAAAGGGTAAACCCTGGCCACTGCTCATCACCGCTGGACAGCTGTCGCTAACATTTGGAATCATGCAGATCTTCATTGTGTACAGTTTAAGACCTTCATTTGAAGTTCTTCAGTAATAGAGATTCTGATCAAAATCACTTTTATTTATTTTTTTTAAACAGAACCTCATGAATCTTATGATGTCTCTCAGCTAAAGGAAGAAAAAAAAATCTTTGCTCGTTGTCAGGAATTGTCATGTCATGACTTTGTCCATTAATAGCGCTGATCTCTAGGATAGACAAGTCAAGGACAGTATTTAGCTTGAACACACACAGACAGACAGACACACACACACACGTCACGTATCCCGGAATAAAATTCACTTGTTTTATTAATGATGGTCTGGATTTAACTTGTACTCAGGTGGTCCTCCGGCTTCACTTTCCCACATTTCCGTAAGCAAGAGAACTTGCCATTTTAACTACGATTAAAAACACTGATTGTTTGCTCTACTGATTTATGAAAGGAAGGTTTGCAGTAGGTCACGGGGATTTGTTTAGACAGCTCTGTTGCATAATTCAATTTGGAAACGTCACTTAATACACCACTACTTTCAGTTGTGTGCATCTACCTGTCTGTAAAAAGTTTGGGGACGTTTCAGGACCTAATACAGCGTACTCGTAAACCTTTGTACTGTGCCACTCTTACTGCACATCAGTCCTGCATATAATCATCACACAGCAGTTTAATTAAGTCTATTAGAACTTAATACTCTCAATGACTTCTTGTAGCGTGATGGTGAGTGTTGCTGTATAATGGGAGTCTCGTATTGAGAAAATATTGTATTGCACTTGGGTATCAGTCAGGTTTTGTTCCTGCACTAGTAGAACTGTCAGTGTGTGTATTGAGTTGGGAAACTCACTAGGATGACTAATGGACAGTTTTGTTCAATTAGGTTGTTAGTCATGCTGCACTTCTCCTGTTTAATGCTCGACACTTGCATGGGCACGCTGGTGTGTTCACCTTGGATTCTTTGCCCTGAGGAAGCGACACCTCGCCCAGCGCACACACCCGAGAGAAAAACGCTTCGCTGTTCCATCCGTTTAGATTTTGTCTCAGATTTTGTACAATGCATCAATGGGAATTTACTGCTGTCTAGTGAACTGTTGTCCTATGTACTCTTGAGACGTTGTTGTGATCCAGTACTTTTTTGTTTTACCTTCTCTTAAAACGTTCATTGTGTTTCTTCATGTAATAGTTGGCACGTGATCGGAAGCGCATTATAGACGATCCTGAGGCTTTGTTCTTGAGATCTCTCTGACGTAGTCATTAAAGGAGATGAGAATTATAATCCCAGGTTTAAGGCTAATGAACAGCTACAGCTGCTATTTTGGGTTTTTATACAAAGCAGGTAAAAAATGGGACCAAACTCCGGAAGTGAAGTTAGTCCATGTGTAGTTCATAGGCTGTGGTATAGAAGATAATTTTTCTATTATTTATAAATAAGTATATATAAGCTAACAAGGAAGGTACCACGCTAGGACCCCAACACGCAACCCGTTACCCGCTCCTCTAGTCAGATTATTCTTATTATTTTTGTTATTATTTCTGAAACTTCTCCGTTGATAACTGCTTATTACAACTAAAAACATCAGCAGGGAATCGTTGCAATGGCTGCGTTCCGTTCCACAGTGCACTTGAAAGTGTGCTCCCTGCGCAGGGAATGCCGCTTAAGGGAAATTCACTCGACACAATTCTACCATTCTGCAACGTCACCCGCGCAGACGGCACTTTCTCCGTGCGTTACCAGGGTAACATAAGTACCTGTTACTGTTACTTTCACACTTCTGAAATAAAATATTGAATATTTTATAGAAACAAAAATGTATATCGTAGTAAAATGTATTATATTGAAGTTTGTGTAATTTGTGGAAAAAAAATTCTTCATGTACAAGATGTACAGTGAAATGATTGTGCTTTTTTATGGATCACTATCCTATATAATAGTAAGAATTTAGTGATTTAATTTTTTTTAATCAAATTATAATATTACATTCGTTACAAATTCTTATTGTGGCATGTTAATATTATGGCGTCCTCGATAATAATAATAAATTGTTTTTTCCCTACACCATTTACCAGGTGTCTCTTAACACATCAGAATCGCATTTAATATGGCTGAGCACTTGGGCGGTGTACATCGCAGGGTACTTCAAGCCGATCCAATGTTGGCAGTCTATGAGCACTTCCAAATCACAACGTTCAAAATCTCAGAGGGGTTCTTTTGGGAAAGGAGCTATACTCCCTGCATTATAACACTTAATAGGGGTGGGGCCAGGGGTAGCTCAGTGATTAAGGCATTGGACTACGGTTTGGAAGGTCCCAGGTTGAATGATGGGCCCTTGAGCAAGGCCCTTAACCCTCAACTGCTCAGATGTATAAGGAGATGATGTAAGTCGCTCTGGATAAGTGCGTCTGCCAAATGCCTAAATATACATTTAAAAGCCTGCGCGCTATTATGTACTGGACTACGCTCTGAGTAGAACATGAATTGGTCAAAGAAACCACTGCTAATCCTGTATACATCATTCAAACAACATTCAAAAGCTTTCCCAAAACCAGCATTCCAGCTCCAGACAGCGATACTCGTTATCTTGACGATGCACAAGCATCACAACATTGCAACCTCTGCATCATCATCATCATCATCATCATCATCGCCTGTTCTTGCTGTGTATCCTGGTTCTCAATATTTGCTCTTCAGACTCTTCGGTTTCTTTGTTTGGCTGTTTCTTAGCCGCCTCTCTTTCCCAGCCATGTGTGGAGTCTAGCATGTTTGTTTATCAAAGTTAAACAACGGTAGTTCTGTAGTGAGGGCACACGCACATTTATTGCATGATAACTTACTTTCCTGTCTGCTCTCTGATCTCCCCTTTACAGCAACATGTCTGCCTTTGTACAGGTGTCTGAGTAGTAGATCAAGCCATTACCTGCAGGAGCATGAACACGCCCCCTGCTGCTGAGATGGCAGGAATAACATTGTGCAGCACGGCCTGTGCCAACACGGGGGGTGTTTGTTTCCTCTTTACATGAACACCGGATGTTTTTGTCAGCCTACAACCAGAATAGTCAGTTGGTGAACCATGAGACGTTCGGTGAAATTACCAAGAAGTGATTCTTTCTCCAGAATCACAAACTATACTTGTAATTCTGCCTAACAGAGTTCGTGAGGTTAACCTCTCAAACAGGAGAGCATCTACGTATTATCGTGGAATTTAATGCAAATATATTATTGATTTTTTTTTTTTTTTTACTTGTTGTATATTATTATGCGCCCCTTTCAGTTAATCAGAAAATAACCCTGATCTCTAAAGCACAAATACATTTGGCTGTAATTAGACATTTAGACATAAACTTTAACTATTCGTATGTTTTCTATAAGTAAGCTTGCATCCCAGCAATAAAATGTTTATTTCCATGTACTGTAGATGGTGTGAGATATGCTTCAGTGGATGTCATTCATTCTTAACAGGTGCTCACAGTATGAATCAGCATGTGGTTTTATGACGTTGGCTCTTCAGCAGCCTGACTTCCTGTGATAACTCA
This sequence comes from Clarias batrachus, assembly GCA_003987875.1. Classification (NCBI taxonomy): domain Eukaryota; kingdom Metazoa; phylum Chordata; class Actinopteri; order Siluriformes; family Clariidae; genus Clarias; species Clarias batrachus. The sequence goes on along the minus strand of QMIH01000217.1, from coordinate 119,748 downwards.
ATCTGAGATGGTTCTGGACTATTAAACCCAGCGGAAATGCGTGTGCGTTACCGCAGTTCTCAACAGCATAGCAAAAAAAAAAGTGTTTGGGTTGTTAAACGAAAGGGAGCATCTTGGTGAATTAGTTTGCATTAAAAAAAAAAAGTTAAAAATAGCAAATCTTTTTTTGATTTTGAAAAAAAAAAAAAATTTGAATGTTACTTTTTCCAGTCAGGGTTTTTTTTTTTTTTTATTCATTCTGATGAAATTAGCCTGAAAACAGAACTGATTAGATCTATTGTTTTTGTTCAGTGTTTAACCATCATCATCTTATTTTGCAGAGTGCAGTGTATAGCCTGGAGGATGCGGATGAACCAGCTGGTCTCATAGCCGAAGACAGTAACGATATCTACATCCTTTCAGGCGATCCGGGCCACGAGCAACTGAGCCCCCCAGAGTCACTGTTTATCAACGTGACCGACAGCAGCTGCCTGAGCTCCTGGCACACAGAGAGTCTCCCTGTATCACTGAGCGGTCACGAATCCTGGGCTCAGGTTGGCACCATGGAGCGAGAGGATGCCAAGAGTGTGGACAGTGTCGAGGGCGTGGCCTCAGCTGAGGAGCGCAGCGAGAACAACTCGTCCAACTCGGACATTGTGCATGTGGAGCGCGAGGAGGCTGAGCTTTTGGAAGAGGGCGAAGCAGCAGAAGATGGAGAGCTGCAGGAGAGTGTGCTCAGCGTCCTGGGCACTGAAAGCGAGCTGGAGGCCCTCAGAGAGGAGCTTAGAAGAGAAGAATCCCCACAACAGGCAGTTTCAGAAGCACCCGAGTCACAGTTGTCCCTAGAAGAGCAGATTATCATCCTGGAGGCGCCTCCTAGCCTGCCTGCTGCTATTCCACCAGTTGATCCAAAGTCCTTGATGATTTCCTGCCCTACTCTCATTGCTGAAGCTCCAGTTAATGTACAGCAGGAATCCCTCTCCCTTCTATCCCCTACCGTTGCTGTGAAACTGGAAAGTTCTGTTCATACGTCCTTTCCTCTTGCGTCTTCCTTCCAAGTGCTTGATCCAGAACCTGAGCCTCAAGCAGCTCAGCCAAAACCGGTTCTAGCTCCTGTGGAGCCACAGATTCTAAGAACAGTTCAAAAACCAGAAGCTAAATCTGAGCCACAGCCTGAGGCTGTCCAGACAACTCCAGTGCACAAGATATTACGACAGAAGTCACATGAGAAGGGGGCACAGGCCATTACACCCAAGGAGTCGCCTCTTTTACCCGCAGCTCCATCACAGGAAAGGGCAATACTGGAGCCACAGGTTGTCCAGGAGATATCCGCTCCATCCCAGGTTCCTCTCGTTTTACGTTCTTCTGCATCTCCAGAACAGGAAGTACCACCACAGGGGCTACAGTCTGTACACACAGCATCGATTCCAGCTCAGGAGCCCTCTTCATCACCAGCACGTACAGAGCCTGTGGCAGAGCCCGTGTCCTCCGAGTTCAGTGTCCTTCTGTATGGTGGCGCGGCACTGGTTGCCATCGTTGCTTTGGCAGCCTATGGAGCTTTGGCTTATAGGAAGAAGTATTAGGAAGTGATCAGTTCACCCCTCACCATAATCTCATCATATCAGTGACCCTTTTCAGGAACTGGGATCGCTCTGCTGCCAAACGTTGTAGGGGAATTAAATTTTCCTGTTTGCCCCATGTTAAGTTTAGTCGATTTCTCTTTTAAGTTCCTGTTTTTTGGGGGTTTTTTTGTTTGTTTTCACATTGTTTGGTTACAGTGAACCACTACTGAGCCTCTCTGAGGCAAATGCATTGTTACTTTCATGTTCGTTTCATGTTCTCATATACATTTCCCTTACTCCTATTGATTTGGCATTATTTTAAATGACTACAGGGCTGACAGTTTTTAGAAGCAGGTAACTGTTATTAAAAAATGAAATGGACTTGATTTGAAGTTTTGAAAATTTCTGATTTGCCAAATAAAAAAACAAAAGGCACACACCTCAAATTGTCCACTATTTTGTCTGCTTGCATAAGTTTGGAATTTTGACTTTGAAACCAGACACATTAGACTAAGGTTTTGAACTGGTTTTGAACCATTTACCATGTGTTAAAGTCTGTGCATGATGGATAATGGTTAGACCTTCCTGGACCCCGACATTAAATACAAGGTTGTATATAGATACAGAGAAACCACTGTTGAGCAAGATGGGGCAACCCAGAGAGACGCCTGTAATGAGAACACTGATCAATAGTTGCAAAAAAGACAAAAATTAAAGACTATATATTGTGTGTAATTATGTGATCCAATTTGTTTGGCTAATCCACAAGCTCATATAAATCAAGGATGAATTAACGAGTTGGCTAAAATGCGACATGCCGGCACAAGCCAATGAATTCCCCCCCGTAAACAAATGTGATCGCGTGTCCTGGACAGCGTGAGATGGAAAACACCCTGTTCATATTCCCTCTGGTATTTCATGTTTGTTTTTCAGCTACCTTTACATAACTTATTTTTTTCCCACCACAATTAAAGCAAATAAACTTTTTGGTTTTAGTTCTGATACTGTATTGTTTTATTATTGAAAACCAACATAACCACATGCTTCCTGATATTTTCAAACTAATGTGGTTTCTAATTTAGTTTCTGTCTTGAGTATTTGTTCTTGTGTCTGGTTAAGTGAAAGCAGTAAACCACTTTTTAACCTATTTGTCCTTTTCAGGTTTATTGTTTAATTACATGAGAAAAATGTTCTGTGACCCCCAAGTCAGGTTGCGTTTCTTTTTGTGGTGACGCTCGAGCTGTGTATGATGCACATTAAAATATTACACACTGGGGTCGGGTGAAGCACATGGAGCTGGTTTGTGCTTGATGCATGCCTTTATAAGGCAGCAGCATGGCATGTGGCATTGCTCACATATTCATCTGTTTATATCAATATAATATTACAGAAGTATATAATAAATGTTATATACAATATTCTCTAAAAGCTTAAACCTCCCCATGTTTCAGTTACATGGGTGGAATATGCATTGGGTTTTGTTGCTGATTTCTTAGTACAGCATCTGAGAACAGTGAAGTCTTAAGTACATTCCAATAACATTTCAACACAGTGCACAAAATGTTTTTTCATAGTTGGAGCAATAATTAATTTGTGAAACTCCCTTGGGAATCTGCTCTACACGTGTCTAGGAAGTTAGACGAAATGTGGTTGGAAAAACAACCTGAATGAGGTGCAAGCCTGTAGTGGTAGTTATGATCTGAGGTTTCTTCAGATGGTCAGGTCTAAGTTCAGCAATGTTATGTGCCAAAAAAAAAAAAAAAAAAAAAAACGCGCAGCTGATGATCTGAATATACTGAATGACCAGGTATTTCCATCATAGGATTTTATTTTTTGCCAGGATTCATGTGGCACGAATTGTGGAAGAGTAAATATTTTATTACTAAATTTATTGAGACATCATGATTAATACAAGTTACAATAACTTGAATTAGTATCAAAATATTTATACAAGTTTCTCTTTTCTGTATACGTATGCACGCACTCACTATACAGTGTTTCTGATCAGTGTATCACAGATTTACTGTCTGCTCAAATATACCACAAATGTAGTAAAAAAAAAAAAACAATTAGAGAGTTGGAGAGTAATATTTCACAATCTTTACTGTTAAATTGTAGAAAAAGGAAAACGTTCATTCATCTTTTTTATTGACTTAAACAATAACTAATTCAACTAACAAACTGAAACATTCAAAATTATTTATACAAAATTTCAAACAAAACATACAAAAACCATGTATTACTTTTTCTAATTACAAGCAAGTAAACATTTATCATTGTTGAAAAAACACAAACAACAACAGTAACCTGAAAACGTAGGTCACGTTTGGGTGTAAATGACATGCGTCACCGAGGTCTAGACATGGAGTTCTGCCTCATGGTGTTACAGAGGTCACGAAGCAGGCGAGGTGTGTGTTCACAGACGGCCCTCACCAGGGAGAAAGTGAGCGCCATCACCATTCGCTCATTGCGCACACCAGGCATGTCCTTGAGTAGGCTGTCAACACCGCAAGACAAGCAGTTCCACCAGGACTGCAAAGCACAACAGACAAGATATTAGAAATATCCTCTCCGCTCATCTGAGAGTTTCTATTTCACAACAGATGTATTCTTAAGATCTGACTCAAACATAACCACCATTTGTGTTTGAAATTTGTGAATCTGTCACATTTGAAGCTTTTAAATGATGGTAACTGCACAGGAAACCCACAGCGTCTTAGTACTGGACTGATAAGGGACAGATGTGATTCATTTCATAACTAGAGTAATAGTCGAGATAAACAAGTGTGGCAACAAACAAGTGGGTTTTCTCCACATCCATGCTGAAATTTTGTCTCCTGAAATCTGTGATAAAAATTATTGGTTGTTAAAGGTAGCATGCAAAAACATTCTCAAGGATCTCAAAATTTACCAAGTGGCCTTTACAAAGAATGTGTAATTTGTGTCTCTAATAATAATAATAATAATAATAATACACAGATGATTTAAGCTTGTGCAGCCGTTTTTGACACATTTACTTCAAATGATTTGTTACAGATCAAAACTGAGCAAACCAAACTGACAAGCCTTAGAACATTTTACTTGGCATATAAAATGCTGGTTCATTCATAGGCATGTTTCTCCTATAGTAGTCCAGGCCTGGGAGGATGCCATGCCAATGAGACCTACAGTAATACTTTCAATATACCGTAATAGAGGTTTAGTAATGTGGCTGCACAAGCCAGCACTTCCTTTTTTGTTGAGGTAGATTAGAGTTGAATGTGTGTATTTGTGTTCATAGTTGTTTTGCTACGATGCCACTCTGATCAGCTACCTTGCCGAACTTATTCTCGGTAACAAGTGGTGCAGGGTGAGATCGCAATATTCTACAGTTAAACTGTACATAACTAAAGACTGCAATTTCTTTCCAATTTTCTGGATGGGGAAATAACATTTTACAAATTACAGTGTGCAATTCCTAGACAATTCACATTCACATTTTGTACATGTAATGTGAAAAAACATCATCATCACTGTGCATTTTAAAAGAAGGACAGAGACAAGTACTGAAATTACTTGCAGTTGTGTTTCGAGGATTTTATGCTTTTTATATCCGTGTATACACAGTAAACTATTGGGTTGATTGGCTCTGTTGAAAAAGCGTTATATTAATCAAAAAAAAAAAAAAAAAGCACTAGATGCTGTGATGTAAGCTAGCACATAACTTCCCTTCTACTTAACATTGCAATTTCATTTATGGCATTTAATTTAGCCAAATACAATTCTGTTCAGCCAGTTTTGCATGATGCTGTGACAAAATCTGGCTGGACAGACATACAGATTTGCATACGGACATTCACACAGAATATTTGCTGAGACTGGTTTCAGGTCTTCTAATGTATGAAACAAATATATATTTTATTTATATGGATGAGTAATAGAAATACAATACAATTACTAAATAAGAGCTCTCCAAATTAGCACTACTCTGTAATACACTCAAGGAAATTTCCAACAAAAAGTCTCATGTTGTGCGAGAATTAAATAGTCAGAAATATTAATGCATGAAAAACATCAACCATCCTTTTGCCAACGTGTCTGAAAATGTGAAACACGGTGAACAAGTGAATACAAGTATCAAGAGCTTCAGCTAATATTTGCATTAAACAGATGCTGTTCTTGGCTAAAGTGGAACCTGATGTGCTCTTCTACTGTTGCAGTCCAGTACTATCTTTCGCACTGGATGTTTTTTTTCTACCTTTAAAATTCTACATAATCTCCAGAGATGCGTGTAAAAGTCCTAATTCATTGGCAGTTTTTAAAATACTCCAAATATTCCAGCAGATCTTGCACCAACATCCATGCACCAGTCATACAGTAATCACAGATAGCACATTTTTTATCTGATGAAGGAAAACAGTAACTGAAACTTGTGACCTTTTTCTGCATTGAGCTACTGCTACATGGATGTGTGGTTAACTGTATTATACGTCCTAAATGGTTTTACAAGATGGAAACATTTTCTTTTAACTGCTGTGATGGCAGTTGGACAGAAGAATTAGCACCAACAGTAAACAGGCAGATGAAGGGCACCCAGGGTACACGGCTTGTTGAACTCTTTAGCTATACGTGATGTAAAGATGGTGATAACTGTACTAAAAGTAAATATACTGTAAATATTTAAGTATTTTTATTGAGCATCAATTCCTAAGGGAGCTATCATGTCTGTATTAACATTGCACATAATTATAAAAACAAAAATTGACGCAAAAAGAATGATAATGACCCAAGCATGAAGAACACAGACTGTACTAAACTAATAATGAGAGAACTATAAAAAGAAAAAAGAAGTAAATCCAAAAGTTGCAATTTGGATTTAAATAAAAACTTTGACTTGATATTTACTGCAATGAATACGTTTTAGTGTTCACAGGTCTGCTCCATGCATACAACCCACTGGATTGATAAACAATGAGATGCACTGATGCTTGTTTTTTAGTACTGATACTGGTTGTCCAACTGGTTTTTATTCCTTACATATTGTTATTCTGGTGCCATCATTCTCTGAAACCCAGTGCTACCTGTTTCCAATGCTTATCCTAGGAACACTCCCTGTGGGAGAACATGCATACTGCACACACCTGCCAAAAATGTAGCGTAGCCACTTTAACTATTGGCATGTTTATAGGAGGTCGAAAAAAACAGAAATCTCAGAGAAAACTAATGCGGTTATGGGGAGCAAAGGAAATCTTTAACAGTATCCTGAGATCAGGACTCAGCTGCTGTGAAATGACGTTCGGCCCTTCTTTGATTGTAGTATTACTGCTACATCATTTGAGCTACTGACTTCTGCTACCTGAACATACAGGATCAGATAGAACAGCATGTGCAATATTACGCATAAATGCACATAATATTCATGTGGCAGATGCAAAAGTGAACCTCTATGACAAAAGTGCCAAGGATGAAATTTCCTGCACACATGAAAAACATGTGGTTCTGGTGTCTATTTTGTTGGAAAAGGCATTATGTAAAAGGAGGGGGCATTCGGTTCCTTCTCAGGCTATATTAAATGTATAATATTAAATGAACATTAAAAAAAATTGTATAGATCGAGCTCACCTCTTTAGAAGAATTTGTGAGGTTCTTGGTCAGACGCTCAGCGGCTTGAGCAACAAGGGTTTGATTGAACTCATCTGCCATACGGATCAGCTCAGCAGCCACCGCCCTTACTGCCTGCGCTTCTTCAACAGGCACTACACACACAAACACATACAAATGAATCATGATGAGTGTACAACTCAGTAGGGACACTTATGTTAATGTTTTGCACTGGTCTGAGCTGATCAGATGCACAGTATTGTCAGTGCTAATAAACACAGCGGTGACACATCAGGGCATTTGAGGCTCTGTGGTTAAGGCTCTGGGTTACTGATTAGAAAATTGGGGTTTGAAGTCCAAGCACTGGCATGCTGCAACTCTTGAATCCTTGATTAAGCCCTTTCTGCTTAATCTTAATAATAGACTGGGTTTACAACCAGAAAAACTTTACTGTAACATCTGTGACAAAGTCTTTCTTCTTCACTGGTTTGGGAAACAGGTCACCAACCAAAAATAAAGCTAACTGCTTGGAAAGAAGGATGAGCCATGGTCTCTATAAAAATTCGTACAAGCAATTTATTTTGAGATATACATTTGTTCGAGTGACAGAAAGTCCTGTACCCTCGCGCAGTTTTTAGTCCATGTTTTATTATGAATATACCATCGATTTTCCATTGAAAGCGTGTACATGAATGTTAGTTTATTCCATCAATTATAGTTCTTTGAAAGAAAAATTTAACAAATTCTAAATCTAAATATAAATTAAAAAAGGAAACAAAATTAATCAATGCATCGCTAGTAAAAATTATATTTGTTTTTCAAATATGTAAAATATACATCACCCTGTTCTATACTATAATATTCATTTGATTGCCTTTTTCTTATAGCGCACACTGGGTTGTCCAGTTCATGTGTGAAAATGATTCCTCATGCTCCCAGAAATACTCGTTCACAATTTGAGTCCTGGAATATACCTGAGCCATCAGGCAAGAGAGAATCCATAGGTGAGATAACCTGGTCATTCAGTACATTTTATTGTCACATAACGTTGCTGAGCCTCGACGTGACCTGAAGCAACCCCAGATCATACAGTAACACTGGGCTTGTAGAGTGGCCACTATGCATGATGGGTGCATCGCTTCATCCGCCTCTATTCTCACCCTGACGTGCCCATCCCTCTGGTATAGGGTCGACCTTTTTCAGCTGCTCCAATGTCCAATCATTATGCTTCCTGGCAAACTCAATCCTTTATTTCGATTAGTTTCACCAACAAGTGGTTTCCTTATGAACACACAACTGTTTAGTCTTACTTTCACAATTAAACATAGCTCTGCAGTGTACTGGGGATTTTCAACAAGTGTTAAAGGGATCTGTGATATTTTGGTATATCATCATAATATCTAGGTGCCGCTTCACTCGCTTATCTTTATTGTAAATGTAATCGAATTTGGAATGAATGTGGCAATACATAAATCATAACTGAATCTATTTCTTCTCCCATGTCTAAATAATAAATGTAAAGTTTTTAACCCATTCATTTCAAAACTCAGTAGGTGATGTCTTTGCTTGAAATAAGCCAATAATTTGCCTTCTGAAATGGCAACTTTTCTTTGTTTAGGCAGTGTACAACATAAATTAATATGAATTAAATGAAATCACTACTAGTGATTTACTTGCATAAAAATATACGTGTCCATATGTCTCAGCAATGTGCTTAATCAATTTTTTTTTTTTTTTTTTTAAATAGAGATAGGTGGCTAGAGTGGATGACACATTTCTGAATTTGAATTCAATCACAGAATCGCATTAAAGGCAGCTAGATTTGACCTGGCACATTTCTGAGTCATTTGTTCAGTACATTGAGGTCTGACTTGGTACGTAGCAGACATAATCGCGATATTAATCAGCGTTACGGCATGACGTTAAGCGATAGCTGTGCTACAGGTTAAGATTAACTTGACAGCATGGGAATGTTGAGGAAAAAAGTTTTATACTTTGCAAAATTCGTTTCTGCAAACTCTAATGAATCCTAAATGAAATGAGACAGCTGAGATATTAGACCTCTTGATGTGTCCTATGGTCATCCTGTTTCACTAATGCAGAGATCTTCAAATCCAATCATTGAGAGCCAGTGTACAACACAGCTAATTCAACTAATCTGATCATTACCAGGTACAGCCAATCCAATCCAGCCAATCCATTATAGTGTACACATACACACACAATGGGCAATTTGGAAACACCTAATTAAATCTGCCAAGCCTAAACCAAGCCTAATCTGCATGTCTTTGGACTGTGGGAGGAAACTGGAGTACCCGGAGGAAACCCCCCCCAAGCACAAAGAAAACATGCAAACCCCAGGCACACAGAGGCGGGAATCAAACCCGGACCCTAGAGGTGCAAGGCTGCTCCACTAAGCCACCATCTTTAGTTCGTGTACATGGAAAATAATGTGTATTACGTGCGTATAATGAAAAGAAATTAACAAATTTACTCAGAAGCAGTCTAACAGTAAGTCTAATCGATTACATTATCCACTTCGGCACGGAGGCTTCTAAACAAATAAAAAAAAACATAAGTTATAAATGTACTAGAAAATACCTGGTAAAACAAGATCATCTTGGAGATCATCGTGTAGCAGACCCCTGTGAAACACGTGTCCATCTGTTTGCAGCTCACCATCACACTCAATGTCGGAGTCAACATCACGGTCCTGACTATACACTATATGGTTAGTTAATCCACTCTGGACTTCACAGTGATTTAGTCCATACTGAAGATTCTCTAGCTCCCTCTGTAGCTCGCTGTTCAGACAAGGTCCTTGCTGGAGGAACGCCATGAACAGGAGAGGAGTCTGTGAAAATTGCTGAACGTCCATCATGCGTTTTCCTTTGCACTTTGTAAAGGTAAAAAAAATAAAGACAGAAATAAGTGAACATACAGTCGCATTACATTACATCATATCTAACCTTACTGACCTACTATTAACCAGCGCAATAATAAAGAAGTTCCAGATCTAAGCTGTAATAAAACTCTGAAAGAGGACAAAAGAGTATTTGTCCCCAGGGACAGTACGAAGGATGGTTAGAGGGGAAGACATTCTACATGAAATATGGCCGGGGATGGAAGCATTTTGTGGTTACAAGGTCTTCAAATCCATGATTAGATCTAAATCCAGATCGACAAACTGTACAAACTAAAGTCCAATTTAAAAAAAGCTTTTAGGTCATCTCACCACAAGCGCCTGCAGTTTGTTAGACACCACTAGACTTTGATTGTTGTCAGACTAGACCAAAAAAAAAAAAAACCCTCAAGGTGGTTTTGGCGGTTTGGCATGAAAAAAGTGTTTACATAGATAAGAACCTAATGTGGTGGAGATCTGTAATGTTATGAGGAAATTTTATTCCCAAAGCCCAGGGAACAATGTTTATATACCTCAGATTTTAAATTAAAAATGCGTCCTAGTCAGCCAAGAGGCTCGAGTTTGGACTTTTCAGCAGGAAGGTTATTTGAAACATACATCTAAATATGAACAGTATGCACAAGAATCAGCACATTTTTGGGTAAAAGGAAAGCTACAAAAATTACGTTTTTAATGTAATTGTCCCCAACTGATTATACTTACACCAGTGTGTGCTACACTCGGAGATCAGCAGGTTAACACAATCAAACCAGATATATGGAAGGATGTGGCTTTCCTAAGAAAGTCAGAAAATGGACACACTGACCTGGTAATGCAAAGAATACTGAGATGTAATCGCACTAATATAACAATCAGATTTACAATAATCTCTCCCAACAGGATTATGAGCCTGCTTCTCTTTTCAAAGAATCGCCACATATCTAAAGATGGAACGGTGAAAGGTTTGCTAGTCAGGATCGAATTAAATTATCAGTCTAATAACAACAACAACAACGGTACATCACTAAAATCACAGGCTATAATCTGGTGACATCTCAGGAGACATTCATTGTCCTTGCTGTAGGAGTTGCAATCAGCCAGACATGCTTGTATATACAGGTTTTAAAAGTTTGGCCACAGACTTTACACATCTCTAGCACAATATAATATCTTTTCTCGGTTGCGTTTTCTCGGATTGCCCCCCTACATAATCTCTACCAAATATTATATTAGAATATAAATTCATATGTTTCTGATTTACAAATTACGCGAAACGAATTTGATATAAAATAACCAATATTAAAAAAATACATGTTTTATATGAAAAAAGTATAAATTATATCCTGTACATCTTTTTGTATACAACATGTACATTTCTATATTGCTTATTTTACAATAAAAGAGGTTTGTGTAATTTTTCATCATAAACAATATTTATTTAGTGTAAACATTTTTGTATTACATGACAAACCCTCGCAAAATAAATGTGCCACAAAATAAACATTATATGAGAATTTATATTAATGATCTCGACGACTGTCTCGAAGGGCACCTTCATTCTAATAGTAATATTTTATATTAATAAACCTATAAATTTTTGTTATAATATAATATTTGATTGAGAGTATGTAAGGGGTCATTTTTAGCTCATAACACGGGATTGAGATCTGATATGAAAGTCACAGCATATGATTTGTGTCATAAAACTATTTATAGGCCCCTGATTATAAACTGCACCAAATTTTAAAAGGGACACCATTGTGTTGCCTTAATAATAACAGGATCCATTTGCTTTGAGTAGTTCATATTTGTACTAACTTAGCGTTTGAACTAAAGCTCAACACTCATACAAACCATACCTTTAGCCACAAAGTGATGTTGTTTTCCTGAAAAATAAAAATAAAAAAGATAAAACAATGTTGAAGTGACTTTACAATAGCCTGGCAACATACACTAACTTAGCTTTCTAAACTTACAACAACAAGACAGAGGAAATACAAGTTCAACGACAGACCAAGACTGATAACGAACTTTAAATTTAAAAATGCACATTAATGAAGATAACCTAGCCGTCTGTCTGTTTAACGTTATTTCTCTAACATAGGATTCGAATAATCCAATCCAAAATAACTTGGCTATGTGCTTTCTTCATAAGCGACTAACAAATTTCAGTTCGGTTTTTGTTCCGTTAGCATAATTACAGACATGCTAACCAGTAAGCTAGCCCAAATAACTACCCACTAACTTCTAACTTAAAAACATGTAAAATGCATATCAGTCGAATTAGTTGTGTAAATAGGCAAAGAAATATAACTATTTTAGTAATAAAGCGAACCACTTATCTTACATTCGCTCATAATTCGCTGAAACCTGGGAGACTGCGAGCTACACATCCTCGCTGGTGTTCTTTAAGTTTATATATCCCACTACAAGTGTCAGAGCAGCGACTGGTCCATTCACGGTACAAACAGGGGGGTACGCTTAAACTTTCTGCCTTAAACAATTCAGTGTTTTTTCAAAGATGTGCAATAAGTAGAACATGGGATAGAATTTAAAACGCGAAATGAAACGCTGTGAAGGTTTTTAAAAAAAGGAGATATAGCATTTTTACAATCGTATTTAAAACCTAACCCCCCTCATGAATTTTACCAGTGGACGTGGCTTGCAAAAAAAAAAAAAGCCGACTTATCGCCTTCAGTAAACAACTAACATTATTGTGGTATTGAAATATTGTGGTTCATTCTGCGATATGACGTTAAAATGTCTTTGAAAAAAAAAAAGTCTTAGTATATTGTATGCATTTTGTAGGTTTACGGTATGTGACCGTGTGCAATAACACTGACACACAAGTCGACTAGCTCTTCTCAAGCATTTCATTGTATTGCAGGTCCCGTGTTGACCTGCATAGGACTCGTATTTTTACTCATGAAAGCGGCGATAACGAGGTGTAAATTATCGCACTCCCTTGACTTTCAGCAAGTGTCGACTGAACTTCATTTCCCAAAATTCTTGAAAAATGCTTCCTTAAATATGTCAAGCTTGCAGTTGTAGAACCGTCTTAATAGCGAATATCTTTAAATTATCCCTGTCCAAAACTGAGCTGAGTGAGGTACGTGCCACCAAAACTAAGTGTCTTACAGCAAAGTGTTAAATAGTAGCATGGCTATTTAATAGAAAGCTGGAAAGTCCCAATTTGTTCCCTCACTCCCATGATAAGTCTTGTCTGAAGAAACTACACTAACTGAATTTTGGAGTTCCCCTAAAGTGACAGTGTACATGCGAGATAAGCAGACAGGACAGACTACATGCAAATAATGTCCCTGGCAAATGTCACCACCCCCTTCCCTCAATACCCACTCACCCCCCAAAAAACACACAAACAGATTAAGGCACTTAAAATCTTTATTTACAAGAATTTAATAAAATAAAACGACCACCATTGTGGAGAAACCCATACATTATAATGAAAAATGATTAGTCACTCCAGACCAGTTATGTCCATTATGGAAAAGTTTGGTGGTCACAGGCAACCAAAACTCATGGACCGAGCTCCGTTTCGCCCCACCAGCCTCCGTCCTGATCTGGGAACTGAGCCAGTCTGCAAAGTGGTGCATCCTGAGGTGAGTGCAGGTTGCTGAGTTGAGATTGCAGCTAACCGAGCCTCCTGAAGCTCCCTATAGAGAGGATATCAGGGACACATTAAAGTTTGATCAGTTAACAGTCATGACTCACTATAGATCATTCCATACCAATTAAACATTACTTTGGCGACAGGACAGCGCAACCATGACAGCAGTGCCCCCTAGTGGGAGTCAGACTGCATTTCAATTAATTATAGTTGCACCCTCACCTTTCCAGCACTGCAGTCCTGAACCTTTCCACATTGAGCTCTCTGCGCAGCTCTGCAGCCAGTTTTCCAGCTCTTTCTCTGCGCAGCACTGGATGCCTGCACAATGCAGACGAAGATGGCCTCATAGCAGGATCAGGGTCCAGCATCATCTAGAAAATACAAGTTATTCTTGCTCAAAACAACTCTACATTCAGCAGTTCTGCTGCAAATTTGTTGGTTGGCACTGCATTTTTGTTATCTGGGAGAGAAATTAGCGGTCATCTGACACTATGGTACAAGGAGTCATCAATGCCTCACATAAGGAATACCACTTTCACGGTTAGTGTCTAAAATCAACAGAGATCAGGGTTTTCCCAACTCACTATTCTCTAGCAAAATGAATCCGCAAACATTGATCAGTACCTAAACAGAGACTCTGCTCCAGAGATGGTAACTTAATACAAGGTGAACAATTATTTTTAAAGCAAGCAGTCAATGCAAAGTATTAAAAGGTCCCTGAAACTCAATATTCAAATTATCCAGCATGTTTATTTTTCTTTAGATTGAATTATACATCAATTATTGACCTATACCTTGTAAGTATAGACTATAGACAAGATTTTGTCATGAAACAATGTAAACAAGTGTCTCTGGACTACATTTCTTGTCATAGTATTACACCTGTAAAATATTTCTTAAGGCTGGTGTTAATTCATTGGGCAGGCTGGGTAAGTGAGCCTGCCTAAGGCGGTGCCACTCTTCTCCATTCTGAGGCAGTGGTGGAGCTCCAGCTGCTAACAGCACAGTCAGGCTCAGGGCAAAAATATCTGCCTTGGGTAGGTTTGTGTAGTCCTGCAAGATTACAAAAAAAAAAAAAAGAAAAAGTGAAGTCACAAAGAAACATTTTTACAGGATTGATCAAGCCAACTAAAGAAGCATTTTCCTGAAACATTTGCAAAGTGCATGATCAAGGCCAACAATGCACATGACAATTCCAGCCCAGACATCAAGTCATGTCTACAACATAACTGAATCTAGATTTGTGCATGTCCAAGTAATGCTCCCAGGGTACCTCTCGTAAAATTTCACATGCTAGAAAGCGACTATCTCCCTCCTCCACCTGAGGACTTGAGATGGAGGTGACATGACCAAGATCCCCTAGAACGAGAAGGACATTTGAGTGAAAATGAGAATTTGCCATTAAACTATCTATAGAAGGCATCATGAATATTCCTGGTTTAAAATGGCCTACCAATTTTATAAACTACTCCTGATGAAGTGTGCCCATCATCATCCTCGTCACTGTCTCCTGCTGCTCCAGCACTGGAGCTGGGCCAATAGCTGATGAATATGTTACCTCAACAGCAGAGAACAGATTTTAATTTGACACTAAACATTGTACAGTACAAGAGAACAAAAGATACTGCATGTGGAATCCAATTTATATAAAAAAAAAAGAGAAACAAAAAACACCCTCACTGGGTTTGAGATCAAGATGCACCAGGCCTGACGCATGTATGTACTTGAGTCCCATTGAGACCTGAAGCAGCAAATCCCTCAACTCTGGCTCTTTAAAGAACTCCCCCTGTTCTTCCTTCTCTGTTATGACATCATGGAGGCTCCCACCTGCAAAATTGACAATAGTTCACAATACCCTATGGGTATAATAGATCCTTATGTCCAGTAGCTGGCTAAGACAGAAAATGTCAAGTTCCCTTAGTTGTTGTCTCTCAAACCATCAAAATCATGCAGACACAGTACCATCACAGTACTCATTTTGAATGATCATATGGTCGTCTTCTGCCCAAGCCGAGTAGTAACGCACAACATGTGGGTGATGTCCCAGCACAGCATGGGCATATACCTCTTTTAATGCCAGCTGCCTGCAGACAAAACAGACATAATATGCCCTAGTAACCTGCATCTTCAGGTTTTTTTTTAACCATCAAACTTTTTTTCCCCCACACAATTTCTTCCGTTATATGTACAAATATCACTTTATAAATATCATCAATCTGGGCAGGAGGAAAGTAATTGTCCGTCTGTTCTAGTCTACACTTACTCATTGGCTGATCCTGCAAGTGGCCTGCGCAAACGTTTGATGGCGTACATGCAGCCATCTAGCCTCTTCACACAACGATAAACAGCACCAAACTCGCCCACACCGATTCGGCCCAGCTCCAGGAACTCGCTCTCATAACGTGACAGCATGAGGGCTGGCACTGCTGGTCTCTGAGTGACAACAGATGGAACAAAGGACACAAAGCCTGGATGATTAATTTGATCCACAGATGGTTGGGCTTTTGTAGATTTTTAAACAAGTAGCTGATGATCAATACCAATAATAAGGCACTTTTTGTATAAACAATAATTTTTCCCTATACACATGGTCACATAATATACATCATTATGTACACCTAAAACTACAGTATTCAGACTAGAATCAACATTTTTGAGAAGTCTCTAATGTTTAGCACAAACACTTAACTGTTTGAGAAATCCATGTAGCGGTTTCTCACTTTATCTCTTACCCTATAGTGCTTTTGCAGCTAAGCAATTAGGGCAAAAAAGATGTTGGCACAAGTTTGCCAGTAGCAGGAAACTCCCAGCCATACTTTTCTTATCAGATATGATAATATGGTTACTGAGAAATTTAAGTTGTCTGATATGAGGGAATGCCCAAGCTAACAACCAAGGGTATATCACTGCATCTTAATTTGTAACCACAAACTCTTGTATCTAAAAAGAACAAAGCATTAGACATGCATCTAAAATGTACTCTTGGGAATATTTGGCATATTTCATTTCAATGAAAATATAATTTTACCTTCTAAAGTCTCTAAAAAAAGGTACCTGTAAATATGACTAAGAAAGATGATTTTTCATGAGGCTTCCTTACAGTACCATTCTGCAAATGGTCAGTCTGGGATCAGCACTCACTTACTTTTCTTGGCAGTCTTTGAACAAAGTGATGCCCAAGAGCCACATGGTATTATTAAATTTTCACAAAAAGATTTTTTTCATAGCAGACCCATTCTCTGCCTTACTAGCATCCACAAAGACTTAATATTGGTAACACATTTAGAGTTTAACTAAAGACATGTGTTTGTGCAAGAACAAAAGAAGGTACATTGTGTTTCCAGAAATGCCTAATGCCATACCTTTGATGGCAGGAAATAGCCTTCATCTTCAGATGAAGTGTGCGTTTCCTTTAACCTGCAGGGAATGAATGCGACATGTTTGAAACGTTACCTCCTACAAGATGACAGAGAAGGAATTTAATACTTTTGCTTATAGAAGATTGGGTTACCTGTGCCCATCATCATCATCACCATCACTTCTACAGTTCTTCCTCTTACAGTGCTCACTGTTCCTTCGTACTGTATCTGGTGTGAAAGGGTTTATATTGACCGAGGGTGCATGGGCAGATGCAGCAGGCCGGTACAGGACTCTCTGGCTGCGACATGGCTTTGTGCTTGAGTAAGGCAGTGCTGACTTGGACAGAAGACTCTGGATAGGGAACACATGGTTCTGTTAATTGAAGCCTATTAAATGTTCAAATCATTGTCCTGAAGTAATGTAGCAAGGTTACCTTTGGTGTACTGGGGGAATCACAAAGTCTTAGCTTTCTCCAGGCAGCATAGGGTATCAGCGAGGTGGGCACAGATGGCGAGACTGGTGCAGCTGGTGTGTTATTTCTGGTGCGGTGGCGCTGTACTCTTGGGGTTTGGCAGACAGACGATGGGCTTCTTAGACACACACTTCTGGGCGCCCAGTCCTCCACACTGGTGTCGCTGCTGTCCTCTTCACCACAGCTCGAGAAGTACAAACGCTGCTGCACGAAGTTCTCATTTGCTGCTGCCATCCCTGGCCACTAGACAGAATGATCAGAAGCTGATAAAGAGACAAACCTGACAAGCTCAGTCTGTTTTTTGCAACTCCAAACCATTTTTAAAAAAATGGTAAATATCCCCAAAATGTACTTTAAGCCAACATTATTGTTGTACAGCAGTGTACTTTATGCAAGTTGTACTCCATCTTCTGAACCAGGTTATAATTTGTCTCAGTTTCATAGAGATGCTCCTAATTCACAGCAGTTTTTGTAAAAACACACACCTGAAAATACTTATATTAGTATTATATATTAATACTTATTAGTATTTTTTATATATATATATATAACTGGAGTAAAAGCTTGAGTTGCCAAATCACTATAGATAACAGCAGTGATGTAAAACTGAATGTTTAAACTTCTGTTAAGTCAAAAGTTTCAGACCTCATTATCTGAAATCTTGCACAACGACCTTACCATAAGCAGCGCGTGTCGCCACGCTTGAGTCTCGCGCCTGCAGTTCTCCTAACGAGGCTCCAGTCCGCCCTGCTTTACACCACTCACCCCGTCCGCGCTCGCGCTTATTTCACTGATTAATGGGCGGGCGTTTCATGCTGTCAGTCAGGAATTTCAACCAATAGTTTTTAGCTTTAGACTCTCCAGGTCGAATTGACAAATTTAGTCACGTCCATATGTTTTATTGTCTCAGATAAATTATATACATAGCGTATATACATATATACATATAACTTTAGTCACAAAAATACGTTACAACTAACAAAAACATTTTTGGCTTTTGTATAATCTCTTGTATTATCACAAAGGAAGTTCACCGATAGTAATGCTGGTTTATGCATCATGAAATATGCAGTTCCTTTAGAAACTTCATGAGCTTTACTAACTAGGGTGGAAACTCCTTAAATCACATTAAATTAACAAAAAAAGATCATTCATTATCTAGAACCAGAAATCCCATGTTCAGTCCTATCCTTATTTTGAATAATATTAAAGGGAAATTAACACACGCACACGAGTGGAAACCAGGCTGGTCTAAGCTGAAAATGAGCCCTCTTTATAGTCTGGTGAATAGAAAAGCATCTCAGAATTTATAACATAAAACTTTGAGGTGGACAGATTACAACAGTTAGGTCACAACAGGTTTCACACAGGCAAGCAAGATAAAAAAAAAATCTGATGCCATCATGAGCACTAACTGACTGAAATTGGAGAAATGAATACTGGAACAAAGACCTGGGACATAGTCTGTACCAGTTTATCTTGTATACAGGTTCACAGGTTCACTATCCAAGGAGACTTAGGGCATGAGGCAGGATACTCCCTGGATGGTAGACAGGGCATACACACACACACACACACACCCCGACATGCTCATTCACACACTATTATTATTTGGGAACACCAATTAGCCTAATCTTGGGAGAAAACTGGAGTACCCTGAGGAAACCCACCAAGCACAGGAATAACATGCAAACTCCATGCACTCAGACCCGAGGCGGTAATCGAACCTGGACATGCACTGGTGGCTAACTAGTAGGCCACAATGACAGGTTTATAGTATATGTTTACTGTATCTGTTAGGGAACCGTTTTACCCTTTTACTATAACATTGAATTAAAAAAATTCTACTGCATGTGAAATGTTCACAAGAGGTGTTTTCACACTTGTAGTTCTGCTCCATTTTTAAGTTAATAGATATGTCTGGTTGGAAATGTGTTACATGTGCTACACTGTGTTACATGGGTTACCACTTGTTACATGAAAATACACACTGTCATTTCAAGGGTACGGTTTGCTATTCATACCAAGCTAAGGTAACATTCGACATTTAAAGAAGGTTATTTAAAACCAGTAAACTAGAGTAACTTTCCAATTATAGCTGATGGTAAAAAACAAAGTAATATTATATGACATTCTCGGTGTTGTTTATCATATCCGTTCGAGAGCCGTTCGCATCTCAACCTTACGTAGCGTAAAGATGTCACGTGACCGGAAATGTGTGACCTCATCAAAACAGTATCGACTCCCGGTCGCGTCCGGTTTCTTCGTGCATATTTGGAAACTGTCACGCTGCAGATATGTTCTGTCTCACAAGCCGATGGGGTGTTTTGCCTTGAGAGAACAAATTAAACCTGTCCACACCGCCGAGACGACGTTTTTTCCCGACTCCCCTTCGTCGCCAGGAGCGAAGGTGTGATGATGGTGGAGCAGTCGGACCGAGCTCCGCTGCTCGACTGGGAGGAGGAGGTCGGGCGGGCCGAACCGAACCCCGCCATGCCTGCTCCTCACGGCGGCGGATTCCTGGCCGCAGAACCGAGCTGTCCTCCGAGCAAAAATGGCGCGAATAATAGCTGGAGCACGAGCCCGGAAGGTGGAGGTAGTGTAACAGCTGTTAAGGGCAGGGGCAGGAGCACGCGCCCTGGGCCGGAGGGGGATGCTTATGCTTCGGGGACGGATGAGGAAGGAGACTGCGCCTTCCCCGGACCCTCCATCAAAACCCGCTCAGTCCCGGGCTGGGAAGAGAAAGATCAGATTGTTGCGGTGTTTGTGGTGACCTTTGACACGAGATCAGGTGAGCAGGACTAATACTACAGCACTTCAGTTGGCTGCACGGGTTATTTCTCATAGTTCTCATCTCGTAGAGCTAATATCTGTTCTGTCCACTGCCTGGTCGTGCTCAGAAAATACAGTACCTATGCTTTATGCGTGTACCTCCCCTGCATTGATTAAATATTACACAGGAGATAAAGTCGCACCTCATAAAAAAGTGAAAATGTCTGGGTTTGTAAGTCATCTTGCTGACTAATACACACTCACTGACTTCTGCTTTTCTTAACTGTTCAGTATGACTTGCTTGGCATTGACTATTGCAGTACTGTCATTCCTTCATGCATTCATTCATGCATTTTCAGTAACCTGCTTTATCCTAGACAGGGTGACTTGGAGAACTGGGCGCAAAACACGGACGCACTCGGAATGAGACACAAGTCCATTATCGGCCGTGATGCAATCGTGCAATTGTGGAGACTTACATTAACACACTTATTCACACCTAGAGGCAATCAGAGCGACCAGGCCCAATTATCTACATTTGTTTTGTATGTGTTTGTATGGTTGGAGGAAACTGCACAACCCAGATGAAACCCCATACGGACCCGGAAATAATGCAAACTTCACATAAACATTAACCTGAGCTCAGGATCAAACCCAGGACTCTGAGGTGACCGCGCTACCTGCTGTGTCAACATGCTGCTCCGACTCTATTAACATAATATTTTATAATCATTGAGTTATTCTGAGAGGCTCATAATCAGCCAGTGTTGTCGTAGAATCATGCTGTTTTCTAACTAAAGGTAGACATTTACCCTGGTCTGATTTTTCAAGCTATAAAAGTCATTCAAAAAGGATTTTCTGTTAAATCTTAAATTGACATTATGAATTTTCTTTGACCCCAAACCTGCACCATATACATTTTTATTTATTTATTATTTCACAATTATAATGTAGGACTAGCCGACATTTGCAACTTACTTATGTAATACTTGTAAATCCATATTTAATTATCTTTGTCATATTTTCATGTTAGTTTTCTTGACATCTAAGACGCAAAGCCAGAGTCTCTTAATTTTCTGGAGGCACTAGCCGCAGTGGATTGGCCGGATATAAAAAAAAATTAAATATAAAAAAAAGATTTTTTTCACTGCTGAAATTCTCCATTAGTACAGCATCTGAGGATAGTGGAAAAAGGTAAAAATATCATGGACATCATTAATTTAAACCTAGTTTGTTTTTCTGTGACGCTGCATATCATTTCAAAGGTATACCACACAAAATCTACCCTAGCAGTTAAATATTCATTATATTGATTGGTCATATATGTGAACAAATCTCTAAGGAAATTGTGAGTTTCTCTCATAACCCCATTTATAATTAAGCAGCCCCACATGGGTTCATGTCTCCTGGCCTGTAGTTTGTAAACTGCCATTATAGCATCTTATGGTATCTTACAGTATTTCTTTCTCACACCCTGTATAACCTGCATGGTCTATTTTAAGAGAGTTAGGCTTCTTCAGTTATTATGCAGTATGCAGTCAGTAATCATGGCTTTTACACTCCTCTCATGTACAGGAAACATTGTGGAGTGGTGCTTACCTCAGGACATAAACCTGGACGGTGTGGAGTTCAAGTCAATGGCCAGCGGCTCTCATCGTATTGCAAACGATTTCATGTAAGAATCAAGAATCCGATTTCAGATATTAAGTTAAGTGGTATAATGTTTTTTTTTTTTTTTTTTTTACAAAGACAGTGCTGTCTGATTCTGGACGATGTACCTTACAGTATCTTTGACGTTTTCTAGATATTTTCGGAAAGGCTCGTTTTTTGGGCTAGCATGCTTCGCCAATATGCCGGTGGAGAGTGAGCTGGAGAGGGGGGCACGAATGAAGTCTGTTGGCATCCTGTCACCTTCATACACACTGCTGTACCGCTACATGCACTTTCTAGAGAACCAGGTCAAGTAAGTTGATCCTGAAGTTTTATCCATGTTAAAAATGCTGGGCTGTTTTCAAACACATTTAAACCAATTTTGTTTGTTTGTTTTTTGCCTTTCATTTAAACTGTTCTGTGAGTTATCTCACTCAGTCTCTTCTCACACTGACACTTATGATGTCCCTCTTCCTCTTTCCTTCCTTCCTCATTTCTATATTTCTTATATATATCTCTATATAATTTATTATATGCTCAAGGACAGGGGTTGTGATATACTTTTCATATTATAAGCTTAATTTCATTTTTTACGTTTGGTTGATTCAGTTTGGTTACTGGATGGCTGATTATTGCTCATCAGCTGATAACTTGGCAAAGAAGGCAAACTAGCAATCACTTGGGCTCTTGAGTGACACAACGGAAAAGCATTTGCTATAATGTCCAAAGATTTGAAGTTTGATTACAGACTATGCCACAGCCTTCCAAGAGAGCAAAACAATCTCTCTACTGTCAGCCACTATACAATGATGTTATGTCTGTGAAATCACACATGTGGAAGAGAGTGAATAGCACTTTCTTCGAAGTGTATTTCGCTGTGATGGAGCGGTTTTAAAAGCTGGCTGTAGTGGTTGGCTGGATTCACATGGCTCAGAGAAAGCACAATATGGCCTTCCCTTTGATTGGTAGCTATTGTATGATAAGAGAGATCTGCCTAGGGGTTGGGAAGTGTCTAAAAAACACTTTGACTTACAAGAATTTCTACATGTAAGTGCCATTGTATTGAATAAGAGTATGCTCTATGCCTGTGATTAAACGTGATTAAAATGCATAAAAAAGACAATATTTTTGTGTTGGCGCAGTTCTGATAAAGTGTAAAAGAATCCAGTATATAATGGATGCAGCCTTATTTTATTTGTGGCATGTGTTCTGGATGTAATCCATTTAGTAACAATCAGGCAGTGTGCTTTCCTCTGGAGCGTCGCACACCCATGCTATTACTCTCTTATTCCTGTATATGTATTCTCCAGAGCTCTTCAATCCATTCTCACCTCTTATTCTTTAACGTGTATATCTTTACAATCTTGGCCAAAAGTACTGACACAAAAGGGAAATTCAATGTTTAAATGAAATTATAAATTTTTTTCAAATAATGACACTCAGGATAATAAGAATAATTTGTTATATTATGCAAAGAAATGGTGGTACAACAATCAATATTTAGATTTATCATTCTTCAAAACCTGCTGTATCTGGCTGGTTGTAGAGTCAAAAAAGACATTTGCAGTAAATTTTGCTCAATCCATGTCTGCTTGATTGTTTCAAGATGATGAATAGAATTCTTTTTAGAGAATTTCACAATTCACTTGAGTTCCCTAGTTTTAGCCATTTTTGTGCAGAGCTGGACACCCCAGCCTCAGAGACTAAATATTTGTTGCAATTATTAACTAAATCAGTTGAAGCTAATCAGCACAACTCTTCGGCCAGGTAGGCGAGACCAAATTAGTGTTTTGTGCATGGCGAAAACTATAATACATGGCATATATTTTGTTAATACCTTGGCCACCACTGTAGTTATACTTGAGGAAGCTCTATGAAAAATATGACAACTCTTGCTATATTTGACTGCAGGCACCAGCTGCAGTGTCCGGGACAGTACTCACCGCTGGAGGCATTTTATGAGGATAAAAAGGCTGTTCTTCCCCCAGGAGGGAACGGTCTGGTCACGGTCTGCCCCACCAGCACTATGGTGAACCGCTGCATGCATCCAGAAATGAAGGTGGGAACATGTGACTGCTAAAATATTACATTCTTCTCATCTTTATTGCTTTATTATTCTCTTAGTCTGCTTAAGCTATGCATTGCTTTTTGTTTTGAAAATACAGCTCAGGGCTTAGATTCAGTTTTGCAGTGCCTTCATTAAAAACAGGAAGTGTAATTACTCTGTAAAACTGCTGATTTTTAATATTTTGTAGTGTTGAGTGTTGGTTTTTGCTGAAATGCCGTAGTTCATAACTTTCACATTGCTAAACAGAGACATGTTTTGACAGAACAGGAATTCATCTGTCTGCGGTTTCCCATGAATGCTCTGTCCATATTTATGACCATAACATTATTAAGTCAGACTGAAAGTCCGTGTCTACATTATGCATTGTCTTTTCAGTGCGTTTTTGGACGGTATTTTGAGTGCCAGATGTCTCATGATTATTTTTCATTCCTGTCAAGATTACACATCCTGCTGGCTGCATGTCTCAGTTCATCCGTTTCTTCGGAGAGCAGATCATGGTGCTGTGGAAGTTTGCCTTGTTAAGGAAACGCATTCTCATCTTTTCTCCTCCTCCTGTCGGCGTGGTGTGTTACCGGGGTGAGGCTCGAGCAGTGTGTAACGCGAATGAAGTTAATATGCTAAAGACACAGTGATGTCCATTTATGAGAATTAGGGTTTATAAGTCACAAACTTCAATGTTTTTACATTTTAATAAAGTTGACCTGCATTATCATCATTCATCTATACTTAGTTAGTAGAGGCTTTTTTAACATTTATTTACAAATTAAAAATTGATCTTCAATCTGGCTGTAGAAAATAATTGTAATAAATTTTTCGAAAAGTCAAATACATAGTTTTTCGACATAATCTTCTTGCTTTTCAATACACTTTGTCCATCTGCCAACAAGCTTTTCTATTCCCTCATTAAAAAATGTTTTACGCTGAACTTCGATGCCAAGAATGCACCACTGTCTTCACTTCTTCATCAGAAGTGAATCTTCATCCTTGTAGCGCTACTTTTAGGGGACCGAAAATGTGAAATTCGATGGAACAAGATCAGGATTATAGGGAGGGGGCTTTAAGACCTCAAAACAAGTTTTGCAGAGCGTCAACAGTAGGGATGGGAAATGCTAGGGACCACCGGATACAAAATGATCATGATACCTGCTGTAGGTGGCAATTTGATCTGTATTGCGATTATGTAAACATCACATATTTTGTTAATTTTTCCTGAACAAACATAACAAATAATTTGCTCTACCACACAGGATGCTGTGCTGCCTGCCAATTGCCAATATTGTAGGATTTTGAAGAACTGAAATGCACGCATCTAACAAATTCTATATTTTTTTAAGTATCAATTTGGAGTCAGTGTTGAGATCCATGAATTGCCACACATAAGAGTCACAACACATAACTGAATACATTTTTTCTCTCATCTCTCTTTACTAGTGTTGGCATACGTGTGTGAACAGGCATTGTCATGCAAGATCACAACACCCGTGGATAGCAGTCCTTTAAGTTTAATTAAAGTTTAGGCTTCAGCACTTCAATAAGCATCTCAGCCATGTTGATTGTTGAACCTTTTTCATCATAATGTTCAAATACCAGCCGTTGAAAATCCCCGAAATCTGTAAGCATCAAGAAAACTTTCCAGGAAACTCAATTCCATACTCTGCTGTTTACTCTCAGGCTCATAATGATGAATCCAAATCACCATCTTATCACTAGTAATGATTTCTCTTAAGACACTTTCAACTTCCTTAGATTATTGGTCAAAAGTTTTTTGCAGATATACAAAAACTTTCTGCATCCTGCACAAAGTCTTCGATAAATAACGGTGACAGGTACACCCTCAGACAACGCAAAATGGATCACCAGTGCAGCATCCATTTTTAGTCACAATGCAGTTACAAACGGAAACCTCTGATAAGACAGTGAGGCCAACAGAAATTTTTTCAATGGGTTGTGACTTGTGTTGTGCCTTTTCCCGCAGTATACTGCTGTTGTTGCCTTGCTAACGTGTCCATACCTGGCATCGGTGGCTCTGTACCCGAGTTCCGCCCGTTCTTCTATATCAATGTTGCTGACATCACCGCTCTGGAGACGGAATTGTCCTACGTGGCTTGTGAGTACTTCATTGTAATTCGCTGCCGGTGCTTCCATTTAAAGCAAATATGATGAAATTGTTAGCTGTTACACAACATCTGTATGACTCAAGTCATGAAAAGGCTTGCCCTTATGAATTTTTTTCCCTGGTAGTTGAATAAGAAGTTTTCATAGATCATCTAAAAATGAACCTTTCAGGAAAGTATTAGCATTTTTTTCAAACCTTTTTCTACTTTCATTGTAGGCACTACAGAGAAGATTTTTGAGGAAAAGAAGGAGCTTTACGATGTCTACATTGACAACCAGAATGTGAAGACACACAGAGAAGGCCTGCAGCCACTGTTGCGAATCAACAACGCTGACAGGGAGAAGTATCGCAAACTCAGTGAACAGAGGTACGGAGATGAAGATTGAGCACTGTAATACAAATACAAATATCACACCACACTAGACCTAAGGTCCTTAAGTGCATGAACCCACAGTTACGTACGCATTCACTAGTTCAAAGTAAGTACTTTAATGTTTCTGCATTACATAAGGGCGTTTACTAATAATTATTTAAGATAAGGACTCCGGCAGTGTAACTAAACATACCACAAAGTACAGTTTCCTCCTTATAATGTAACGATGTGCTTAATGATTAAAGTGAGATAACAATTGTCAGATTGTCATGGTGATGACATCATAGAAATGTCTTCGCAGGCAGTTGTTGCTGTATTCCCAGGAGGTTGATGGAGACTGTACCTCTAGTGAGGAAGACCTCTTTATCCTGTAAGTGGCAGATTTGTATTGCATATTATTATTCTGATGAGCTCCTGTTTTTGTCTTCTCGGGTAAATTGAGACAAAAATCTGTAGCACGCAAGGAGTACTGATGTGTCATGCGCTGATACAGAGCAGAAATACAGACTGCCTAGGCTTCCCAGAGGATGGGCAAGCAAAAACTGGAGCATGGCACAATCAGTGCTTACAAGCCTATGTGAATAATTTATACTCGCGTTATTATTAGTGCTAAGAATAGTACTAAGAATATTTGAAAACCTGAGGCTGTCCAAGAGTTGAGCAGTTTCTGAGCTTTTGGACGCAGTTGCTTTACTGGGAAGTAATTCTGGGAAAAGTAGTTAATAACAAAAACAGATTTTTTTTTAAAATGAACTAAACAAAAGGTAAGACACACCAAAAAAAGTAGCTAGAGATTATATTCTAAATATAGTTCAATTGCTATAGTATTTCCTCTTATAAAATTGCTATAAACTAAATATAAAAAATTATACAAATCTCAAGACAAATGTACTATCATTTCAGTTTGTAATTTTTTTAAATTATATTTGTTGTTAATTTTGCATATTCCGGGAAAATTGCTTAAAACTAGGAACAAGACTATTCAAAGCCTGAAAGTAACAAATTTAATAAAATGTATAAAATAATTTATCATTGATTTTGTAAAATTTTGAAAATTATGCATGATGAGTGCATTGCTTCATGTGTGTCCATTCCTAGACTTATATAAATCAATCGCTCTAGAATAGGGTCAGTCTGGACCATTATAGTTAAAACCACCTAGGTTTTAGGTTCCGCTTGAGCGAACGGGGTGCTCTGGGCACTGGGACTCCATAAGGCTTGCATAGGTTCTATGGGTGGGGCCACCAT
The DNA here is from genome assembly GCA_003987875.1 of Clarias batrachus. NCBI lineage: Eukaryota > Metazoa > Chordata > Actinopteri > Siluriformes > Clariidae > Clarias > Clarias batrachus. The sequence goes on along the minus strand of QMIH01000217.1, from coordinate 92,038 downwards.
GGATCTGACTTGCTCATTTGGATTGCTATCTGGGGAGTTTGGAGGTCAAATCAACAACCTTGAACTTTTTGCTCGCTAAGCCCCAAGCATGGCAGTGCTGTAATGTTTGGGCTGCAATGACTTTTTTTCTGGGATCGGTCCGGGACAGATAGCCTTTGGTCCCCGCGGGTGTAGATAAGGTGCCAGGATCCTGTCACCAGTTTACTGGTAGATTATTGATAATACATGTTGTTCCGTGGTGGTGGTGGTGTTTGTGTTTATGTTATGGCTGATCAACACGTGTATATATAATATAATATGTATATGTATGTCACATGAGCTGTATGGACTGGGTGGATTATATGTTTTTAAAACTTTTAAGAACATTTAGTAGGATTAAATAAATGACTAGTGGAAAGAAAGGCTAAAAACAACCAAAAAAATGTTTATAATTGTTAGTGTAAACAGCTGTGAGATCCATCTAGCTGACTCGTAATTGCAGTTTCTACGGTGTACTCTAATCAGAGCTCTAAAGCATTAACTATTCAGTCCTAATAGTTTTCATAGGATGTTGATTAAAAAAACAAGGATCTGGTTTCTCACTGTGGGCCAATAACCGAATTATTTTGCCAGATACAATAATATGGCCAGCATAATTTTGTTTTACTTCCATGCTAATTGACCACACATGTTTAAGCCGCCATGTACAAACAGTCTGTGTGTTTCCCCCTTTGCTAGGTTCTTTATGGAGCAGAACAATCGCATCTTTCAGACACTGCTGGAGGTCGCAGGGAGCTCTGATCCCACATTGACTCCTGAGCATGTGCGTGCTATGGGCTTGGACCCACAGGCTGACCGCGGCTTCCTTGTGGATCTGCTGGAGGTCTACGGCATCGACGTCATGCTGGTTATCGACAATCCGTGCTGCCCGTAAGGCCAGAGAGGTTTCTCTCTCTTTTCATCTCACTAATCACTAATGCTCTCTCTGGATCCACTAGCCTTGCTAGGCTGGAACTCACTGCCTGACTCCCTGCTTTCCTCTGTTTTGTCTTTCTCTCTCTTTTTTTTTTTTTTTGGGACGGGTGTCTCAGGAGCCAGTACTGACCCCTGGTCTCACCGCTGGAGTGAAATGATACTGCCTCTTCAGGCTTTGATACACTGCTGCCTTCACGTCCGCAACGTCTGTCTGCTTTATGTATGTTTGTGTTTGTTGTGTGGGTGTGTGTGGGCTCATGTGTGTTTTCTTCAGTACCTTGACAGCTACCCGTGGGTTTCTTTTCCAGCTGCGTCTACTCTCACATCCTGAAAAGTGACAAAACTGATCTCTGTGCCTCTTTGTTACTGCTTGTTTTGTGGACCTCAATTGTGACTCTTTTCTTCTAGCCAGTGCTGTTTTGGAGACCTGATGTAATGGCACTGTCTGGGTCTCCAGTGCACTTCATCTGAGCCTCACAGACTTAAAAGTAAAGCAATGGAGACACTTTCATCCTTGTGTTCGTCTGGTTTTCTGTCTGGTGAAGAAAGGTAACAGAAAAGCAGTGACCCACTACGTTGTTATATATTTAACGGTTTTTGCAGATGAATGGTACCAAACTGGAACCATTTTCTTGGACCACATTTCCAGTATTTATGAAGCTAACTCCATATCAATTCAGTTTGATCGTGTTGGTGTGTCCCTCTCTCTCTCTCTCTCTCTCTGATTTCTTTTGTCAGCATTTATGCCTGTAGCTAATGAGTGGATCAGTGTTGTTGACAAAGGGAGCAATTGAAATACTATGATGAGTGCTAATAAATCCTTTAAAAATCTATCAGGTAATGTTCTGGTCACCAGTGGGATGATGGGTCTGGAATGTAACTTCATGATTCATGTTCACCTAATCATGGTCAATAATCATGGATCACATTTGGATTGGCCACAAATTCTGTTGATTATGAATCACTGTATTTTCAAGAGCAGGACTGGACAACCTGCAGCCTCAGAAGGTGCCTGCTGCTTATTTACACCAGATTAGATCTGTTTTTAAAGTAGCATCAGTTTTGGCCCAATAAATGAATGAAATTCACATGCTGTGTTTCTGCCCTTGGTTTTCAATGTCGCATTGTATTTCAACACACCGGGTGTCCCTGCTCTAGAGCCACAAGACCAGTCACGGATTTTGACTGCTTTTAATATGACTATTATAATCTTAATGTACTATAATATGAATACAGTAGGTGCAAAATGTTAATGACATAGACACGGAGAGGCGTAAATCTTTGTCTTTTTGCTGAATTGACCACATTCCTGATTTTTTTGTTATCGGTTGTAAGTTGTATATGTTTGCTGCACAGCTGGGATACACTGACTCGGTTTATATCTGTTTGTGTTGTTTTTTTGTTGTTGTTTGTTTGTTTTTCAAAAACAGAAAAATATGAATGTGATTCTGTCAGTGAATGCTGTATTGTTCATTAACTTTGATTTATGTGTAAGCTTGGATTTATGTTTAAAATGTATTTGCAGTGAGCAATAGTTGACTTAATTGCTTTTCAACAGAACTAGATCTCATGGTCATACTGGCAAAGTCAGCTGCTGCTCCCTAAAAGAATTTATTCTTACAGCACTGCAGGAAAAGATTACATTTAGTTTGTGCTACATTAACTGTAGTCTATGGCTTGGATATAGAAGATGAGTTCGCCCCTAAGTACAGTATCACTCAACACTGTATATGTCTGTAAGGGTGAGAATGCTTTAACTCGCTAACAGAAACAGCCTGTTGTGTTTAGGACCTGTGGAACTTTATAGGCAACCAACCCTATTGTCTTACTGCTACTGTAGCAGTCAAGATATTTGTTCGATCTGAATACCAAACTATTGTTTTAAATGTTTACTGCAAATAGTAACATCTTATTTCTGTAAATGAGTGCAGGCGCTCGTTGTTTGACTGGGATACAAAAATGCTGTTACTGTTAAAAGGATAGTTTGGGTTTTTTCCAAGTCTTCTTTAAATCAAAATTGAGGTGTATATACAGTACTAGTCAAAAGTATGGATTTATTTTCTACATTCTAAAACAATATTGGAATAAAAAAAAATTGGAAGAACACATATGGCATTAGGTAATAAAGTAACAAAATCAATTGTTATATTAAGCCACGAAGGTCAGCTGTTAAAGTGGAACAGTTCTGTGTAGCACAGCACCATGATGAAACTGGCTCTCATAAGGAGCATCGCAGGAAAGCAAGACCAAAGCTTACCTCTGCTGCAGAGGAGAAGTTCATGTAGTTACCAGCCTCAAAAATCACCAATTAAAAAGGAACTCAGTATTAAAACCGGAGGCACGGTGGTGTAGTGGTTAGCACTGTCGCCTTGCACCTACGGGGTCCGGGTTCGATTCCCGTCTCTGTGTGCATGGAGTTTGCATGTTCTCCCTGTGCTTGGTGGGTTTCCTCCCACAGTCCATAGACATGTCATTCCCAAATTGGCTGTAGTGTGTGTGTGTGTGTCCTGCGATGGCACCCTGTCTAAGTCTCCTGGTATATAGGCTCCAGGCTCCCCGCGACCCTGAATACAGGATTAAGTGGTATAGATGATGAGTGAGTGAATGGAGGCTGTTCAAAGGAAATTATTTCATATTTTGGAAATGATTTCAGTGCTGTTATACAATGTAGAAAGAAATAAAAATCAGGAAAGAGCATGGAATTAGATGAAGCGTCCAAACTTTTGACTGATAGTGTACTGTAAGTACATTACAATAGGTCTTGTTCCTTATACGTTTTCCTGCTCTGAACACTGACCATGACATTTGTCACCTGGAACACAGGTACAATTTAAGTAATCAGGAACAAACTCCACAACCTTCGTCTGTGCAAAAGTTCAGCTTCTACAGTCCCACTGATCTAGTTTTAGCTAGCCGTACTGCTACTACTGGGTATAGAAACGGGTTCAGTTTGTACTATATACACTGTAACTTTGAAGTATAAGCTCAGGAGGACTGCAGATGCTGAACCTAGGAATGGATTTGTTCACACGGAATGAGGATTTTGCAACTTGGCCCCAATTACTTAAGACTGGTTTAAGGTGACAAAAGTTTGGCTTAAACTATTGTAATGTACTTATATTCACATCAATGATGATTTAAGACCTACTTAAAGAAAATGTACCTATCATTTTAATGGTAACATTTATTTCATTTAAATTAACAAATTATAACGTGTTGTACATGTCCATAGAAATTATAAGACAAGAATTGCTGATGTGAATTTTTCAAAGTATCTCATCAACTACCTATTCTTTTCCTTTTACTATTTTATAAACAATATTGACTTAGCTCTTTGTGTTGGAGAAAATGTACAGTAATGATTGTGTTTGAACGCTTAAACAAATAGTTGTTGACTAAGCATTAAAATGTCATTAACGCATACACGGCTCAATTGAGCTGATGTCTGCACTCATTTAACACTTTTCTCCTTATGTTAAACACTGTAACTGCATGTGTATCTTGGTCCAGATCCACTGGCTCTTTTTACTGCCATCTTGAAATAAACTCTCTTTACTGATTGTGATAGTGTGTGTGTTTTCAAAGCTTGAAATGAATGATGCCCCCATTATTATTATTATTATTATTTTGGTGGTAATTTCAAACAAGCAGGAAGTGAAGATCTTGTTTGTGCACGGCCATCTCTGCATAATTGCTGCAGAATCTCTTTTGCAGCAAAAAAAAAAACTCAGTTTGTGTCAGATGGAGGTTGTAATACATTTAAAAGCTTGCAGCAGAACAATGCTATTAGAGCACTTCTACAGTTCTACACTGGAAACATTTACCTACAAACACACTTTATCCTGCTCTGTTTATTCCATAGCTTGTTTCTTGCTTTCATAATTAACAATTAAATTCTAAATAAATAATAAGAAATAAGTCAGGTCATGTTTTGTAGGTAACTGTTTTATAATCAGATATAATGAGTCGTATAATTCTTGTTATTTATATCTGGTCATTGGTCCACATATAAACGGCACAGTTTGTTAGATGCCATGTTAGTGGAGCTGAAATGTACTGCATTCTCTTCCTTCCATAACGTTCATATTGAGGGGAAAACAAGCATGTCTCGTTCTGTGTCCTGGTCTTACGTTCCGCGTACTGCAGCGCACTGATTAACTGGGCTTGAAGACATTTGTTTTCTCTTACATACATTAGTCATTCCTTTTAGAAATGAAATCCATAGGAAAATATTCAACCATCAAAACACAGATTACACCAACATGACAATATAATGTGATATTGCTCTGATGCTGTGTACTTAGCACCCAGGCAGAGGGAGTTTGTGATAAGATTGGTAAAAGTCCAATAAATTAGACAGCAGCGCTCAGAACCTTTCCCCGTGTTTCACTGCAGCATGTTGGTTAGTTCATCTCTGCCAGCTCGTCCCTGCGTTCAGAGCTGCAAAAGAACCTCAGTTTCCTTGGCAAAAGCTTCACTTCCACTGGCATTGCCTCAAACGCTTCGTTGTCAACATCAAAAAACCCAGCGCCCTCCTGTGGGCAGAAACATAAGAAACGAGGAACAGATTTAGGTAAATGTCCAGAACATTAGGTAAATGTCTTATAGACAGACAATGAGGGTAAAAGTAAGGAACAAAACACAATGCTGTTATAGGGAAATAATCAACAACACCGTTGAGTGATGCAAAATCATTATGAAAGATGATTTTGTTTTTCCCCCCTGTAAGAACATGTTGCAAATTTTTCTTTTTACCACAGGGATTTGTCAACAGTTACAGAATCATTAATTTAAGAATGACATGTATTTTCCTGTTTCTATTTGCAGTTAATGTTAAGGAACACCTGTGAAACAAGTTCTTATGTTATAGCAGCTATTAATAGTTCGATATCACACAAGGCATGGGCTGAAGGTAATCACAGCCATGTGTCACTTCTACAAAAGTTTAATTAATATATAGATAGATCCATACAGATAGATAGATAGATAGATAGATAGATAGATAGATAGATAGATAGATAGATAGATAGATAGATAGATAGATAGATAGATAGGGGTTCATACTGTATGTTAAGTCAAAAGTTCATTCATCATGATTCTGAAGAGATCGTTAACTTCACTTTAATAATGGTTTGCGTGGGACTGCTGCTAGAGGAACTCGACTCAAAGTAATAATTAAAATTTTCAACACGTTTCATAAAATACAAATCCTCACCTCGGGTAAACTGAGCCGACATACGCTTGCCTCGACCTGAAAGGCCTTCTCCGTGTACTCAAATGGGTTTTCAGCTTTTTTAGTCCTGCCCACAATGAAACAAGTCATTATACATCATTCTCTCAATAATTAACTCTGATACTAGAGTTTTCCTACTGCAAGGTAAAATAACATCAAATAAATACCCTTCTGTGATGAACTGTCCAACTGGAAGCGCGTCTGGTTCCACAGAGAGCACCAAGGAGTCATCTGTCCTCTGCAGGAGACATACAGGCAATTATTCTGTGCCCTTCATGTACAGCAAGGTCTGACTCCATTAGTCACAACTATTTTCAGTTATAACAAAACAACAGAGATGCCGGTGTCACAAAACCTGCATAGAACTCAAAGATTAGAGTTCAATGTTACATTGCATTTACAGTTTTTTAGTATGTTAGTATTTTATTTTTAAGTTATTTATTTATGGTGTTAGAACAGTTTACAGTAGAACAAGACTTAGTGCTGCATAATTTCGCCAAGTGTCAAATGTGTTCCAAGGTGTTGGAAAATGGGTACTGTACATATTCACGTTGAAAACTGTTGATCAGCATGGCTTATAAAAAATAAAATAAAAAATACAGACTAATATCATCATACGAAGCAACAGAAAATACAGAACAGAAAATAATGTAAAAACAACAGAGAAATAATTTGCTGTTCTGTAATAAAATTGATGTATGTCATGTGTCACATTTCATAAGATGGGAGTCAGCCACTAGAGGGTCTCACAGACATTTCAGCTTTACTTTTTGTAATCTTTATACAGTCACTGGCATCAAATGCATAAAATGTATTGATTCTAAATAAAAACAAATATCTGTCATGCGACCATCTGAACAAATGAATATGAAATGTTTTTTTTTTTAATAGCCGACTTACTCTTTTCACTGGATTCCTGTTGTGTGTGCTGATTGTGAGCTCCAGTGTAGAGATTTGTTTATCCTCCCAGGGCTCTGGTTCTGCCTCTACCTGCGGCTCTGAACCCAAACAAACACACACACACACGATGCATTGAGACATCAGCTATTAAAACCTGCATCAAAAGCAATTTTCCAAGATACACATCAATAGTACCTTCTACAGGAGGTGCCCAGTAGTTTTTAAGTCTCCGATAGATGCGATAGAGGAGACTGGGTCTCACAGGCTTCACATCAGGCAGGTCAGGGGGCCGAGGGATGGGAGGCAGGTATGAGACCGAAGCATGATGCATCTGTGGCCATTCCTAAGACATAGAAATCAACTTAGTTGATTTAACTTTGAAAAGTCAAAAAATTTAAAATGCAAATGTACACAAATGGGACACCATACTTACCCTTAGTGTACTAAACCAATGTGCTGCCCTTGTTTTTAATGGTCCAAGATACCAATATCTGAAAGGCAGAGTGATAAGTGCTCATTTAAATGTAAAAATATATACACACCATGTTTTAAATAAGAAATGCATTCATATATAATTGGCATTAAAGTCAAACCAGGACTTGTGATGAAATTTCTTATAAATGAAGATGTAAAGATTCATAAGATTTATTCATCCATGATTCATTCATTCATCCACTGCAGTTGTTCCCCTAAACATTTAGCGAGTTAAACGCCTTGAAAATCGACACATAATCTGTCGACAACTTGCAAAAAAGACACATCAGTCTATGAGAACTGTAGACACGATCATTCAAGAGCACCACTTGCACATTACAGGAACTCGGTTGGGAGTTATATATTCCCACATGTTTGGACCATTAAAGGAGTTCCTGAGAGGCCAGGGTTTCAGACATTATTCTGCACAATCAAAAGTCCCGGTTTGACTTAAACGCCCTTCGTAGTTTTCTGTTTTGACGACCACTCACTTGCTAATGGATGCTGCAACATCTCGGAAGGAACCCCAACGCAAACTTAAGAGAGCAAAGACAGGCTGCTCCTTCTCACTCTGAGAGCAAAATGCAAACCACAAAATTAGTCATTGCGCTCAGAAATGACACACGGCAACAGAGTAATTATGCTTTACCTTAATCTGAAGCACATCTAGTGGCACCGTCGCACCTTTCAGAATAGCCAGAGTTGCTGAAGTGATGTGCCTGAAATTCACAACAAATTACATCCTGCCCTGACATACAACTCATACCTTATAGATACGCGAATAAAAGATAAGTAAATACTATATAAATTACTCACAGACAAAAACAGTACAAAAAGGGAGTTTTATAAGAGTACTTACTTTACTTTGTCATCAGTAACTATATGCAGACTTTGGCTCAAGGAGTTCTGTAAGCCCAGAGGAATGAAGCCAATGGGAGTTTTACTGAATGCTTCCTGGGATTAAAATATAGCACACATTCAAATGAATCAGTAAACACTTACGAACCCATACAATCCACCACTTTTTAATAAGCATTCCTATGACCTTTTTAATGGAGAAGTTGTTTATCGATAATTTAATTAAGATAATTTTTTGCGTGTTAAGGTACTCATTAAACTAACAAACAAAAAAACAAACAAACAAAAAAAAATACAGATCATCTCAAATTTCTGTGAATATGTTGGTGAATGTCAATCAGTTATGTGACTCATCTCATCAAATCATGTATAAAGTCGCATTTTAAGAGAATTAAGTTCTGTGTCTTTTCAGATTCCTGGTTCAATAAGCTCAGTTTCGTTACCAAGATTATTATTGTATTACGTCCGGTTGCCGAGATACGGCCAGTACGAGTTTGTGTACGCGGCCACAGAGTTTTCTGATTAAATCCAATTTTTTAAAATATATATTTAAATGAGGATTCTGTGTTGTACTAAGAAGGAACCATCAGCTCAATTTTAACATCAGGGTTTGCCTGATATGCCTAAACATAACTTTGCCTGGAGCATGTTTTATAGCCCAAAAAATTTAGCAATGTTTTTCTATCGCAACTGGAACAACAAGCTTGGATAGTGCTCATTAAAGTGCTTTACAACAATGCTTAGGATTAAAACTTCTCCTTTCTGTTGAAGGATCAGCAAGGTACGATGTTTATCAACTGATTTTTTTGACAAAATTGAATTTATACAAACTCTGTAACTCCTTTGTTTAAAAAAAAAATGTTTTCAGAAATATCACAGTGAATCTGACAAAGCTCAGTTGTATGAGAATTAAATATCTAAATTAAAAATCCATCTACTATGCCCAGACATAATTTATAAAAAATAATAATAACTCTCTCATACTAATAAAGACAATGACCGTAAAACAGGACACATGTTCTGCTTGCAAGATCATTCTCAAGCTTCCTTTAAGTACTATTTCCCAAATTACTCCTACATAGACATGGGTGGTTTCATCACAGCACAAACCTCATCAGCTCTACGCAGCATGCCAGTTATCACCTGAACCAAACAAAAGACAAGAAACAGATGTAAGTGCTGCAAGAGCTTATTCTGGCAAAATGTTCAAAATCTCTCCAGATTTTAAACACTTTATATTTATACCTCCTGCAGGGTCCCATCACCGCCCGCGACAATCAACATGTCCGTCTCTTCCATCAGATCCATGAGCTTTTTGGCTTGCCCTTCATAATCTGTCTATAGAAAGTTCAAAGCATCATCATCAGCATCATCTGTAAAAAACAACTTAATAGTCCTACTGTACCAACTACAAAAGTATAATACCTTTATAACCTTAACCTCTATGCCAGCAAGATGTAGAATAGGGGCTGCATTCTTTTCAAACAGACTGTTAGCTTTTCTGTGGAAAAACATTCAAGAATTTAAATAAAACAATCACTATGATACGAATATGATAAGTGGGAGTTTGACTGGCAAGATAAGCTCACCCTTTGCAGGCTGCAGGATTCAGGATTACTGTTGCTTTCTTCAGTGACTCCTGCGGACCAATTAGTTTCTGGCCAAATTCCTGTTTATAAACCAGATCAACATCACTATATACCCGGTGTTTTACAATGTCAACACTGCAATAACACTACTAATATCACTAACCTACAGTTAGGAGTGGTTCATATAATATACATACTAATCAATCAATAATTCATTCTTAAATTCAACTCCTGTTTTAGAAACTGTTTTATCTTGTCAGGGTCACAGTGGATCAGAAGACTGTGTCTGAAACAGTGCACACGAGGTGGATGGAGTACCAATCCATCACAAAGCACAAGACTTCACCAACTAATTCACATCTATTAGCTTTTTAGAGTAACCAATCACTCCAAAAAAACAGCATTTTTTTTCCATAATCCTTTATTTTCCAATTCTTAATATATGCACTAAACACAGTATATTCTTTTTGAATATTATTATTATATTAATATTATATTAACATAATAATTATTATAATATATCATTATAATATATTATATATTATTATTATCTTTATTCCTTTTGTGCAGAAATATATATATTTTTTTATCATGTCTGTTCTATACCTTGATAGTTAACCAAAAATATATATGGCACTGTCGCTGCTTCATTACTCCAGAGACCCCGATTCACTCCGATAAAGCATATACAGAATATGAAAGAATGACTATATTACATACATTATTTGGGTGGTTATTTTGGTACGTTCACATGCCATCCAGCACATCGGGCAACAGCACATCTCTCCACCTTGGACATATAGCTATTGTTTCTATGGCAGTTACTTAAGGGGTCGAGCTGCCAGCTTGATGCCAGTTGTAGTGCACACACTCTATGGGCAATCTGCAAATGCCAATTAGTCTAAGTTGAATATTTTTGGACTGTGAAAGGAAACCCACCAAGCACGGCACGGGGAGAACATGCAAACTCCATGCACACAGCCTCTGAGGCGGGAATCGAACCCTTGACGCTGGAGGTGCAAGGTGACAGTGCTAACCACAGAGCCACTGTGTCATCATAAGGATTCTGCATTATCCTACAATGTGAGTGAGAAATTTCTGATATTACTTACCCTCGCCTCCTGACATGCCTCTCGTCGCAGTACACTGTCACTGTTAAAAAAACACATTAAAAAAAAAAAATCTTGGAGACCTTCAACTATAAAAAGTAAAACATTCCTAAAAATATATGAAGATGTCTTGCGTCCCTTAATAGAGCATAATAATTAAATATTAGAATAATAACATAACATCTTATTCCATTATACTCCATGTTATATTTATATTTATTAAACTGGAAGAATGAGTATATTTTGAAGAATGAGATGTGACATCAGGATTAAAGAGCTACTAACCAGTGCTTTCCGTACATCCAGTGTCCACCATAGGACAGGACACACACTGCAAAAGTCGATTTTTTCCAATGATTCCGTAAAGTCCTTAACACTTTTACAACTCGGGCCATTGTTCCGTGGGAATCACTATCTAGCTACATAAACGTACAATATTATTAGAACACTGAGTGTTCAATAAAAAGCCACAATATAGATGCACAGGGAGGATATTTCTACATCAAGTTTGACATTTTTCAGAAAGCATGATGACCGGTGTACCACGAAATCCTGTCCCCCTCCAAAAAAGGGAAAACGTGCCTACAATGACCGTTCCCCTTTCCTGAAAACAGCGTTGACAGGTAAATATTGCCTTTCTCTGACAATAAAATTCACCTAAATAATATTATATGGTTGTGGTTTGTTTAAAATAAAAAAAGTATATACTGAAATATGTACATAATATAATAACTGATATAACAGAGGCGTGTGTATGTCGGTATAAAATCGGCGACGTACCAATTCTGACATGCGCAATGCTGAAAACAGGATTCGATTCCAGAAAAGGTTGGTGTGACTCGACTCACTCAAGTTTGATTCACTCGAGTCAATTCTACACATGAATTTTATCGAGTGACAAAATAAACCAGGCTGGTGGTCTTGTAAAACGAATAATACAGTGTTAATTAACGGTACAATAGATTATTATAATTCATGGAACGTATCACGAATTACGAACGATTATGGCATTTATTTACCTCATCTAATATTCATAGGACACCATATGATAGCCGGTAATGTATAAAAACATAATACATCAGACAAATAATCAGAAGAATTATATGAAAGGACACTAATAAAAACAAATCAGACCAAAATTAATAAACAGTGGTTTAGTTCTACCATGTAATTTATCATGCTGTTCTCGAAGCTTCGGAATCGACTCCCCTGCACTCGGAATCCGAATCTTTCTGGAGAGTCGACTCCTTCTCCTAACGAAAGTGACTGCAGCTTGAGTTGCAGGCGAAGATACAGTAGGCATTTATGTGTCTAGTCGTATACAATAATTATACTAACAAAGTTTTTTTTTTTTTACTTCTGGACGTGTCGACTATATAAAATAGGTGCATTATCTTCTATCTCATTTTCTTGTGTTTTTGTTATTTAACATTACTTTAATTTGAATTTAACTTTGCTAGCTCGCTAATCTTATAGAATAATGAGGGGAAACGTTGCAGTTATCAATTCCAGTCTCCGGTATCTCTATGTTGTTGTTGTTGTTGTTTTTGTTGTTTAATTTGATTATGCTCTCGTGATGTCTGTATGTCAGAGTCACAGAAATGGAGGTTGAGAGTTTCGTTTCCAGGACGCTTGAGCTCTTGCAGGAGGAGAGAGAAGCTGAGATAGAAGAAACGAGGTAATCCAAACAGTGTTGTGAAGAGCTGTTTCTATAGCAGGGTGTTATTTCTAACAAAGTTTATGTGACACAGAAAATTATTAAGAAATTATTGTTGGTGTTTCTGTGTTACTTTATTGTCAGGGCATGGCAAAAGAATCTCTCACTAAAAAATCTACAGCAGAAAGGAGTCTGCTTGCTGAAAATTCAGATTGGAAGCCAGAGGACAGGAATGCATGGCAGACTTCTGGTGACATTTGAGCCACGGAAAAGTACCGGCCCTTCAGGTCTTCCCAGTCACGGTTTTGGACCTGGTGAGGTTTTTTTTTTTTTTTTTTAACAATGTTTAAAAAGTTTTCATGGGGAATTTACTGTGAGTTGTGACGTTTTCTAATTGTGACTACAGTAGAAAGACCTCAATACAGTGTTTGCAGACTTTTGACTCGATACAATCGAAGAAGACTTGTGACATGACTGTTGTTTTGGCTCTGGGGCAATTGTTTGGCATTCGCTAAAAATTTGAAAAGACTTAAAAAAAAAAAAAAACATTTTTAAAACCAAATATACACATATACGTGTGGGTGTGTAATATATATTTAAACACACACACACTCACAAAAGTGAGTACACCCCTCTAATTTCATCAATCATTTTATTGTATCTTCTCAAAGGACAATACTATAGAAATGAAACTTGTGTGCAGTTTATATAACAGTATAGATTTACTGTCCTCAGAAAATAACTCAATATACACCCATTACTGTCATAATAGCCATAACAGCTGTACATATTTAACCATGCAAAGTCACATGCCCTATTTCTCAAGTTCATGTGTTTGTCAGTGGCCAAGTATGTCTCCAGACCTGAACCTTTTGAGCACCTGTGGGACATCCTCAGTCGGGAGGTGGTGAAGCGCTATGTGTCTCACGTCCAGCAGCTCTGTGATATCATTATGGAGAAGTGGAAGAGGTTCCAACAACAACATGCACAGCTCTGGTGAATTCCATGCCCAGGAGGATTAAGGCCATGCTAAATAACAACGGTGCTCACACAAAATATTGACACTTTGGACACCGTTTTGACATGTTCACTTAGGGTGTACTCATTTTCGTTGCCAGTTATTTTGACAAAGTCTGCATGTTGAGTTATTGTTAGAGGACAGTAAATCTGTACTGCTATACAAGCTGCACATTGACTCTCTAAAATGTATCCAATTTTCATTTCTATAGTATTGTCCCTTGAGAACATATAATAAAGTGGTTGCTGAAATGTTAAGTTGTACTCACTTTTGTGAGATACTGTATACATCAAAAACAACAGGACGACAATAAGTCAAACACCTAAACAAACAAAAAAAACAGTACAATTATAACACAAGGCTACAATATAAGAGGGAAAGGAAGATGTGCCAAATGTGAATTCTGTTGAAAATATCAGAAATCAGACTGTTTAAAGAAATGCAAACATAATTGAAAAACACAATTGGCCACTAAATGGAATACAATTACAACCCAAAGTGATGCTTAAACTGAACTCAGATCTTAAGTGAACTTTTAACAATTACATTTGAACATACAATTGTATGTTCAAACAATTGTACATGCCACTTAGCCTACAGCATGTGTTTGGATTGAAGGAAGAACCCCACCAGGCTCTTAGAAAACATGCTCCCCAGACATAGACTGTAGGCGAGATCTGAGGTGCGAGGCACCAGTGCTACCACTAACTAAGCCAGTTTCAATCAGATGCACATCTTGTTTGGCATTTGCTAAGCAAATTCTAAGGCAAAATCTCACTGACCTGAGAAATATGGGTACATGCATTGAAAACAGTCTACACCTCATCTCATTTGAAATTGAAATATTATGTTATTTAGTCACAGTTTTACAGTATATCTGTTTAATATCAAAATATTTCCATTGAGGTATAAGTTTGTCTAGAAAGTGATGAAGACTAAAGTCGGTATGATTTCTGTAAATTCACAATACTTATCACTCTGGTCTCAAATTTGGTAAAGAGCATATTGGGTCTTGTTTAGAATTCTACTTCACTTCAGGACCGGTAACTTGACTTGGGGCTGCCAAAAGTGTAAATTACAAAACAATGACTTTGTCCTATGTCTGTTTATTAGTCCTTCATTGCAGTATATCAGCTCAATCCCAGCAGCTGCTAATAGAAGAGGGCAAGGGGGCTGATAGCATATCATGAAACCAGATAGCTAGCTAAAGGTAGGATAAGCAGGGTCATTGCTAAGTGCTTAACTTAAAGTTCAAGACGAGCACTTGGTATCAGTAGATGCCTAGTCTGACATACTGAAACCAAGTCTATTCCTGTATTTACAAATTTCTTTAATGTATACCAGATATCACTGGTGTGATGGAGACATGCTTAAAGACACCTATGATGTCTGTCATCTTTAAACAAAATCATAAACCGTAAATGGTATAAATGAGGAAAATGTAAACTATGACACTGATCCAGGATTTCAAGCCAGGATCAGTCTGTAGACCAATATTCATTGTTTAATCCCTTAAACGTTAGCATATTTATTATATTTAAGACCTGGAATTAGTAAGACGTTACATTTCATGCTGAATAATGCTAAAGCTACCTAAATTGTATGACGTGTATAACTGGTTTGTTTGGTCTTGTTCCAGGTGACATTGTGGGTCTTTACGAATCGGAAGGATGCAGCCAGCCTAATCAGCTTTCCTCAGGTGTAGTGACCCGTGTGACGCAGACATCAATAACCGTTGCTTTTGATGAAACGCATGATGGCCTCAACCTGGAAAGTGATGCACTGTACAATATTATGAAGCTTGCAAATGATGTAACTTATAAACGATTGACTCAGTAAGTTTTTTTTGCCCATACCTGGTTTCAGGTGCTTTCATTCTGCCATTGAGTGTCACATTCTGATAAATGAAGATCGCTTTCATGTTTGTTTGCAGTGCTTTAAACTCTTTGAATGGATACAGAAATGGTCCTGCTGCCCATCTAATTAGTGTCCTTTTTGGATACTCTGAGCCTGGAACGTTGTCACAGCAAAGTAAGCCTACATCAAAATCTAAAAATATTTTAATATTTATTTGGCTCAAACTATGCATAAACTAAATTTCTCTTTTAACTTGCTTGCAGATGCTTTAGAGTGGGTCAATAATGGATTAGACAGTTCTCAGCAGGAAGCTGTTTTGTTTGCACTGTCCCAGAAAGAGATTGCTATCATACACGGACCACCAGGGACGGGGAAAACCACAACGGTGGTTGAAGTTATTCTACAGGCTGTAAAACAAGGCCAGAAGGTACAATTTAAAATTTCTACAGGTTCTGTTCAGTCATTAAAAATGGTCTACTTGACAGATTTATTGTAAAAATAGATGAAAAAATAAACAAATCACTGTAAATGTTATATACACTACAACTATATCCCAGAAAAATAGAATCTCATGGAAAAGCCCCCGTATCACAGTTTTTCTTGACTCATTACACATAATGTGAAATATTTCAAGGTTTTTTGTTTTAATATTGATCACTATGGCTTACCACTAAAAGCAAAACTCCCGTATCTAAATGTTAGAATATTTGATTTCGTACATTCATACAGTATAAATGCAGTGAATCTCTCGGTCTAGTTCAGTACACGCAACCATAAGTACATGAATGGAAAGCTGACTCGAAGCGAAAAGTGTGGTAGGAAAAGGAACATAACAGGGATGATTGCAGCCTTAAGTAGATTGTCAAGTGCAGCCATTTCAGAAACTTGGGGGAGAGAAGGGAGGCTGAAGTCAGTGCATCAAGAACCACTACACACGGATGTCTTCAGGAAATGGGCTACAACCGTTGCATTCCTAGTATCAAGCCAGTATCCTAGTATCAATTGCTTATTATGATTAATCTTAAGAAATATATTCCAACATTTTAAGATACTAGACATTGGATAACATTTCATATTATGTACAGCTGTACAGATAAGGTAAAAAAAAAAAGAGTGTTAATTATTTTGATGAATGATCCCTGATCCCTGCAGGTTTTGTGCTGTGCGCCATCCAATGTGGCGGTGGATAATCTGGTGGAGCGCCTGGCTAAGAACAAGGCTAAGGTCCTGCGTCTGGGACATCCAGCACGTCTGCTCGAGTCAATCCAGAAACATTCGCTGGATGCAGTGCTTGCACAGAGCGACAACACCAACATCATTGCGGATGTCCGGAAAGACATCGATAAAGCATTTGTAAGCATTTATTTTTTCTCAACAATGTTTACACAAGGTTTACACAACATTCTGTCCCAGAATTCTGTCCCATATGCGGTGATGTAACTACATTAAGATTTTGAGACAGATTATAAATGTAATTAAATGCTTTTTATTAATTAATAAAAATGTATTATTTTAATTAAAAATAATAATTAATTAAATTAATGCCATGGTTATAGAGTCAGATCAAGAAAGCCCGCGACAAAGGACAGAAAAGCACCCTAAGGCGAGAAATAGGAGAGCTTCGAAAGGAACTGAGGAGCAGGGAGGAGATGGCCATCACCCAAATCCTGAAAAGGGCCAGTGTTATTCTCGCAACCAACACTGGTTAGTAGTGGTGTACTATTGAATAAATATACAAGGGGTGTTCAAGTCAAACAGGTACTTTTGATTGAGCTGAATACCAGGACACAGACAAAAACTACCAGAGTAAAAAATACCTTTACTTCTCTATATAATCCCCTACTACACCAATGCACCTATCCCAGTGTTACACTTCTGTAGGGGGATGTGGCAATAAGGATCAAATGTTCCACTTGCTGAATGTTCAATAAAACAGCTGCATGGGCTCCAAGGCACCTTAGACAGGATTGTCGTTCAAAGTTCAAATGTTTAACCTCGGCTAAGAGTCTCCTCATCGTACTGTGCTTAAAATCTCCTGTAAATGTCAGTCGGTTTTACACCTTCATTCAGGAGAAATTTCATCACAAGTCCCAGTTTATTTTGAATGCCCCTTGAATAATCCTTATTCAGCAACTCAAAGAGAATATGGTCCCACGTTTTCCTCTCAAGCTCTGAAGTAACATTTGTTGACTACAGGAGCTAGCAATGATGGTCCACTGAAGCATTTGCCAAGCGAGCATTTCGACCTGGTGGTGATAGACGAGTGTGCTCAGGCTCTGGAGAGCAGCTGTTGGATTGCACTGCTCAAAGCACGCAAGTGCATCCTGGCTGGAGACTACAAGCAGCTCCCACCCACAATTAAATCTCAGAAGTAGGCTGATGTTTATGTTTTCTTATTTGCATCTTATGAAATACTTACATGTAGAAGTATAAAAAAAATAAATCTAATAACACATGTTGTTTGATCATTTAAATGCACAGGCAAGTGAATTACAGCACTGTGCAAAAGTCTATTATCTGTAGTACAAATTTTGTTATACAAGTATTATGTCTGCATTATTATGTACAAGACCATGCACTAAAATTAATTACAAAAAAAAAAAAAATTACAAAATATTTGCATGCCTTAGGTTTTACTAAGCATGCTGGAGAATATAAGTTCTTTTGGTAACTTTGTCACACTCGCTCCTTTCGATTTTCATGCAAAACCCAGGAGTCTACATTATTGATTTTTTTTTTTTTCCTATCTGAAAAGTGGTCTGTCATGCAATATGTCGTTTCTTAACAGGCATGCAAACATTCTTCTGTAATGTTATTTATTCATTAATTTTAGTGTATCTTTGTAGGGAATGGCCTGGTACATAATAATGCAGACATAGTAAACTTGTATAACAAAATTTGTACTACAGATAATGGTGGCGCACCTAAGACTTTTGCACAGTACTGTACATCATAACATTTAAGGTCATCATGTGAATACAATACATGAATACATACAGGCCATACAACTTTATTAAAGAGTATCATCATGGACCAACATATTTTCCTTTGATCCATGATTGTTTTGATGAATTTACACATTAATTTAAACCATTAAAAAAATTCTTCTTTTCCTCACTGTTACACAGTGCAGCTGCTAAAGGTCTGTCTGTGAGTTTAATGGAGCGTCTGATTCAGAAGTACGGAGACTCAGTAGTTCGAATGCTGACCACACAGTACCGTATGAACAATGCCATCATGCAGTGGGCTTCAGAGCAGATGTATCAAGGCAAACTGTCCGCACATCCTTCAGTGGAGAAACATTTACTGAGGTATGTGACTGAACATCACTTCAGGCTGGTCTTTATATAGCTATTATGGTACTGGAATTGCAGCATTGTTGTCTGCTTTAGATAGATGTAACGTCTCTTTGAAGTTGTTCAGTGTAATATCTATTTTTAATCAGAGACCTGGCTGGTGTAGCTCATGTTGAGGAGACCAGCATGCCTCTGCTCTTAGTGGACACTGCTGGCTGTGGTCTTAATGAAATGGAGGATACAGATGAGCAGTCAAAAGGCAATCAGGGTAACGATCAGATATTAAATCTTTGCATTATTTTCTCCTCCAACCCCACATCAGCTGAAATCCCAAGTTTTACGATTGGACTAATCATTTACTACATAACATTTACATATTTTTTTTGTTGTTGAAATCACAGGTGAAGTTGACATAGTTGCACTTCATGTGAAAGCCTTGACTAAGGCTGGAGTGCAGGCCAAAGACATTGCAGTCATCGCACCATATAACCTTCAGGTAGACCAAGCATTTCCAGTCATCTCACTTAAAGTAAAGTTTGCAAATATTTCGCACTACAATATCATACATTGCTCTTCTGTTATAAAACACTGATTATATTTCAGGTAGATCTGCTAAGGCAGAAGCTCTCCTATGAGTACCCTGACCTGGAAATCAAATCTGTGGATGGTTTTCAAGGCAGAGAAAAAGAGGCAGTGCTGCTGTCCCTGGTTAGATCTAATAGAAAAGGTGAGACAACGTAAGTGCAGCAAGTGAAAAACAACAAGGATTAATACCAAAGTACAGAACCTCATTTGACTGTTTTACTTTGAGCCTGCAGGAGTAGTTGGATTTCTTGCAGAGGACAGGAGGATCAACGTGGCAGTAACGCGTGCCAGACGCCAACTTGTAGTGGTGTGTGACTCCCAGACTGTCCGAAACCATGAGTTCCTCAGATGCTTGGTTGACTACATGTCTGAACATGGTGAGGTTCGCACTGCCTTCGAGTACCTGGAGGACCTGGTGCCAGAAAACTACCATCGTGATTTTAAAGAAGAACAGAATAACATTAAAGCTCCTTCCACCAAAACAAAGACTACAAACCAACAAGGCAAGCGAGCCGAGACCAATCACAATAAAGTCTCTGAGGGTAAAAGTAAAGGAAATGGTCAATCAAAGAATAGTGCCCATTTCAGCAAAAATCTAAAAGAAGGCCTTCCCAAACCAAAAGGAGATGATCAAATTGAAACACAAATTAAAAAAGAAGAGATGAAGCAGCAGTTGTTTACTTTTATGGACAACCAGAGTCAGACAGAGCTTCAGTTTCCATCTTCTCTGAACTCACATGAACGCTTATTGGTCCACCAGCTTTGTGAAGAGCTGAAGCTACAGCATGTGAGCAAAGGAACAGGCAAACAGCGCCATATCACTGTTTCCAAACCAGTGGTAGAGCCAGAGGAAACACTGGAAGAGGAATCAGAGTCTGCAAGGCCAGAAATCCAGATTCCAGAGGAACTAACAGGAAAAGAATCCAACAGGCAACCAGTAAAGACGACTCTAGACTTGAAAAGCTTGCATTTGGAGCGTATGCGCAGGGAGCAAGAAAAACGTGAAGAAAAAATTCAGAGCAAAAGACTAGAGACCGAGCTTAAAGATGGCAAAGGCCCATCCACAAAAAAGAACAAAGGTGCAACAAAAGGTACAGAGGCAGGATAAGTATTTACCCCCCTCAAACTTTTCCATATTTTAAAGTGTTTGAAATTAACTTAAGTGGGAAATTTTTTGCATTCTATGTCTAACATTTAAAGGTACAAAATATTTTTATTCACAAAGGTACATTTTTTAAAAAGCAGAAGCTTGATGGTTGCCTAAGCACGTGCTCCCCTGAGCAAGAATCACCTTTGACTTCAGTTATTACTGCCAATCTCCTGTGATGCTTTTCCTGTGATCAGCTTTGCATGTTTGGTTCCTAATTTTTTTTGGCTTGTTTTCTTTTGGCAAAATTTCTCTCTGAGAGCTCTGTTAGATTGGATGGTCAAAGTCTTTAGGTCTTGCTACTGTACATATTCTCAGTCTGAATGAGGTCTGAGCTGTTGTACCACACTGAGGTTCTTGCTTGGCTTTTTGTATTGTCCAGTTGGAAGTTGAACCTCTTGCAGACTGAAACAAGTTTTTTTTGGGATTGATCTGTCTTTGGCATTATCCATCCTACCTTCAACCCCGGCCAATCGTTTCTGCTCATGATAAGCATCCCTATAACATGGTAAGACCTCTGTCCTTTGCTGTGAGAATTGTCGTGTCAGGATGTTGAGCAATGTTGGGTTTCTACCAAACCAAGCACATTCTGCCAAGATCATAAGCTTTTTGGTTTCAGCACACCAGAAAACTTTTTCCACATGCTTGCTAAGCCTCGAACAAGTATTTTGGCAACTCGCATGGCTTTTGTTCTTGGCTTACCACTCTTCCATAAAACCCAGCTTTGTGAAATGTGCAGGCTATGGTTGTCCTTTGAACAGCTTCACACACCAACCCCCCCACCCTCGGGCAGAGTTGTGGATCTCATCCTTGGTCTCTTGTTTGTCTCTTTATCTAATGCCCTCCTGTTCTTTGGTGGAAGGTCTCATTTAGAGTTGTTATAATATGAAGGTCTCATTTAGATTTGTCATGATATATTTATACTGGATATGATGTCGCTCTGTATTCTAAGTTTGTAAAAAAAAAAAAAATTATAACCAAACCAAGATTGATACTGTTCTCTAGCTTGGACTTGTGATGGAAGTTCCTTGCTCTTCGTTATACTGTTTTGTTTAGTTATATTTCTAGCAATATCTATGGACCTCTGGAAATAATTTTATTTATATTGTGATTATGTGATGCATTATTTGCAAAAAAAAAAAAAAAATGGAGGTGAAGATATTTCAGCTAATTGTGTGATTTCTGATGGCAACCAGTTTCCTGACACAGTTCGAGTTTGTGTATATCTTGGGTAGATTAATCACGTATAATTCCAGTCGAATTCTTTTAATTTCAGGTTATAACATTACAAATTGTGGAAATGTTCCAGGGATGAATACTTGTGCAATATTATTTTTACTGCATCTTCTGAGTTCTGGTTTATTCTGTCCTGTTGTTTATTAACCATTCCTATCGTGTCCTTGTGACTTTCTTACTTAGGAAAGGGGAAAATGAAAGCAGGGGCTGTGGACATTGCTGCAGCTGCTACAGCTGATGATGATTTCGAAGCACTCATCGATGCTGTGGTGAAAGCAGAAAGTGTCTGTGGCTTCATGAAGTGTAAAGCCAGTGTGCTCACACTGGGGCAGCTGTGTGTCTACTGTAACAGACAGTACTGCCTGAGTCACCACATACCTGAGGTAGCACATGCTTTAATGACAACCTTAACAGTAATAGTACACTTCAGCCAAATTGCTAACATTGCTAATAATAAATGAAAACCTCAGGTTAATCTCCTGGGAGCATGATAACCGGGTTCAACTAGTTTTCATTCATTTATCATCATTACCAACATTGGAATACTGTTTTATAATCACTTGATTGTTTTATAGGTACACGGGTGTGGAGACAAGGCGAAGGCGCAGGCTCGAATGAGAATAAGCAAAGAGGGAGTGCTGTATGCTGGAAGCGGGCAGAAAGACAAGTCCCTGGATCCAAACAAAAAAGTGTACCTGCAACGCAAATTAGACTCTAAACTCAAAGACATGGCATCCCAAAGAAAATCCAAATCAAAGGATAAAGAACATTGAATATTTGCATTCTGCTGTACAAAAATGTATTTATTCTAATTAAATTAATAAATTTGTGGTTTGTTGTGTACATTGCATAAGGATACGTATATAGAGTGTTTGAAACACACCAACAACAATATAGGTATATTATTAATATTTATATTGATATACATAAAAACTAGAATAAAAGAGAATAATGAAAGAACATAGTTTGACAACAGTTATAATCGTTTAACAAAATAAAATGGACAGTGATGCACAATATGCCCTGGAGAAGGATGAGTCATCAATTGTAGCAAAAAAGGTTTATTGCAATTTCACTATAAAAATTCCACTGGATGTGTCTGAAGGACCATTCTCAAACATTCAACATATATATATATTGTTATATTTAAAATTTAAATCATGCCTTTGTTGTAAAGAATAAATGGAAGAGGTAGTTTTGTACTGGGAGTTGATGTGATTTGTTGGTAAAACTGGACGGTTATATTAGTTTTAGGGTATATAAGGTATAACTAATAATTCAAGAAGTAAGAAAATATATACTAACAGACGAGCAGCAGCGTCGCACATTGCTCCCATGTAGTTAATAAGAATTCACTTTTTCTTAAGAGTTGGAGTTCAACGCTAATCTTTAATTTACTAAATGTTCTGTAGAAGCACTGTACTGTACAGTCTGTGTAACAGTTGTGTAATATGCATCCAATTTATAGTAAACTAGTGATATATTTCATGACCCATACATGCACATGTACATTTTGTGAAAGCACTGTTTCGGATAGGTAAAGCTGGAAAACAAGCACACAGGCAAAAGTATTATGAAATTATTTTTAAGGCCTAGTCCTTAAAATGATTTCCTGCTTTGGACGGTTGTTTGAATGGCTCATGAAGCCCTTTTATAAACATGTGCTGTGTTTACTGTGTAGAATATTTAAGAATATATGCAGTGTGAGGGGAGCCTCGGGATTGTGATTAAGAACCGCTGCAGCATGCATTTGGTTCAGTTAACATTAACATCTGTTTAAAAAAAATAAAATAAAAACCTTGTATATATGCGATTTCTTACAATCACAGTGGGAAAACTGAAGTTGGCCCTGACTGACCCACGTTAAACAACTAACTGACACTACTCTTTGTAGTACAAGGTATATACAGAGCAATAACTATATCCCCAAGTTATACACATTCAATGCAAACAGTTTGTTAATGCTATATACAGTAGCATAGCAATAATCTAAAATATATTGTACTTCAGTGTATAAACATAATACAGATTAGCAATCAGCATCATTTCTACACTGTACTCAGTTTACAGCTGCCAAACATGGCATGTCCTAAAGATTTTAATTCTATCTGAATCCATACAAACGTGATCCGTGCCACATAGCCAGTATATACTGACGTAGCAAAACGATATGTATAGTGACCCCGGTCTCATCTCCTTTTGATATATTTTTATTCCACCTCCATGCTTTAACAATATGCTATACCCGAGTTGTTTTCTCCGACTTGCCCAGTAGGGCGTACACAAGCACTATTCAAGGTCTCGGTGCACGAGGCACAAACGTTGTGCAGATGGTTAGAGCTCTCCTTTTATGGTCATTTCCGTTTGCGTTCAGTCTCCCTATTAATTCCAGATGAGATGAACAGCGTGGAATTCAAACCACTTTCTTTGTTCTGTTTTTGTGTCTCCTGGTAGAGAACGTTGCAGTTTTTTTTCCTCAAGTGGAGCCACATTGATTATGTTGTTTAGTCCAAACTGGAACTTCACAACTACATCATACAAAACCAGGCTTCATCGATGAACGGCGACATTTTGGGCATCCCTGTGTCCCATTTGTCTGCAGGCACCTGTTTGAACAAAAAAAGTGTGAATGATCACTTAACCAGCATGATTTCTGTAGTTTCCTTTAATCATATTATTAATGTGTCATGAAAAATGCATCATGTTACGTTAAGGCTACTACTACCACTCAGTCGGGAGAGGCGAAGACTATCACGTGTTTCCTCCGAACCGCATCTTTTTGAACTACTCGCTCGTGTCTTTTACCCTTTTTTTGGACTGTCAGTTTATAGTTCCTTGTCCTTTGTGTTTGATGTGTTATAATTAATGTTTTTTTTTGTTATAGTTGTTGTTATTGTTAATGTGTTTTGTATTTTATTTGCATTGTTTCAATAATAATTTTTTTTTTTTTTTAAACTCGCTCACGCACCGTTGGGGGCGGAGTAACACACTCGGAGGACAGCGCTATCCGCTCTTTCCGCTCGAGTGAGCTCACAGACGCCCCTGATTGGCTGTAGAGCCGTGATTAATGTGGGCTCGGCCAATCAGCTCTCTCTAGACACCCCATCCCCCCCCCCTGTTTTTATTTGTTTATGTATCGAAAGAAGCTAAGAAAGATAGAAACTCCAAAGATTTGCACGTGAGGAGGCGGGCCTTTAAGAGAAAGGTTCTGTCATGGCAGAACTTTGTATTGAGGCTTTTTAACCGATGTAATTGTTCACATTTTTTGTTTATTGTTAATAGTTATTGCTCTTTAGTTGTGTTATTTAAAGTCCAATTTCTTAGTCTGGTATTTCCTGTTATGTTTGTGTTGCTTAAGCTTATTTTGCTAATATTATGAAACACTGGGTCTTTTAGTTTGTTTTCATTTGGTGTTTTTGTGTATGCTAATACTAGTAGCATGTCCCAGCTTACATGTGACACCATGTTTGTTTTGTTTCTGTTTGTGAACTTATTCGTTTAATAGTCTGAACAGTGAGAAGTATGCCTACAGGTATGTTCCACCTTGAATTATTCCTCATAACATGCGCATTCATGCAGTTATCTGATTAGCTACAACGCTGTGACAGCACAATGAAGATACAGTAAAGGATAGGAGCTTAAGAATTCTGTCATACAAATAGAATTTAATGTAGATTTTAGTCATGGTACTGTATAGTATATAGTATTCTGTTACACAGAATTGTCTTATTTATTGTTTACAATTTAGAAGAATCCATGTTTTAATGTTGATTTCCTATTTGATGCTACATGTTAAATTAAATTGTTGTTTGTTGCCAGATTAATCAAATTTGTGCAAAAATGCTGATTCCTTTTTGTATAGCGATTTTTACACAATCAGAATTAAATTATGTAAATGTCTGTGAAATGTGAGAAAATGTGTCTGAATCAAAATGATCAGATTGTCCCTGATGAGCGAGCCGAGGGTGACGGCGACAAGGAAAAAACTCCCTGAGATGGCAACAGGAAGAAACCTTGAGAGGAACCAGACTCAACAGGGAACCCATCCTCATTTAGGTAATAACGGATAGCAGGGATTGTTGTGCAGTCATACCGTGTGTTAGGCAGCTGAAACTTCAATATAACAGAAGGTTATATTGTGTTTAAGTTAATATGGAGTCCAGTTCGTTATTGAAGGTTCAGGTACAAAACTGTTGGACATTCCAGTCGTGAACTTTCTTGGGGAAGTCTATAGCGTTTACACTAGATGTGCTGAATTAAAATTTATGAAGGTCTAGTCAATAAAATTTTCTTCGAGCCGAGGTTTCCGATCTTTATATATGCAGTCATTGTAAGTCTATAAAAAATTTCCATAGCATTTCAGTAAAATTTATTGCCAATTTTTAGTAACTACGTTAAAAAAGTGGACGATTTGATCTTTGATGGCCTTTTATATTTTCTTGTATTTGTATGGAATATAAACAACAATCTTTAATCAATATTTAGTTAGTCTCAAACAACCCATGTTTTGTTTAAATAGTGGTGCTTCACATTACTGTTTATCATTATCACCATGGTTTCGAAACACACGAGACAAACTGGTTTTATACTTCTGAAAGAATAAACATATATCGATCTGTCCATTAAGCTCTGAAGGATCAGTTTTCATAGTCTGCCTCCCTTTTCTTGGAGTAAGCCATGCTCTATTGTGCTTTCGTTTCAGTTTCTTCAGCACACTCTATACACAGTACACTATCGTGTTGATTGACTCTGTTGAGTGACACGTATAACCATACCCACCACAAGGAAAAAGCACTAGATACTAGTATATTAATTATTCTCATTTATCAGAAAAGCATCAGGAACTGGATAGAACTGGCGCTTAACAAGGGTCCTGATCGCAGTTTGCCGATGCCTGGTTTAAAAAATAGTGTCAACTCAAATAATCACTCTTTACATCGATGAAGAGCAGAAAAGCATCGCAACATGCATAACACATCAGACCTTTAATCTTCATTTGTTCAGTTATAGTTGATTAAAGATCAGAATGAGTGAATGTGTATACAGATATTCAAATGTCTGGCGAGGTAACTGATCCATTGTGTCCTTACCACATGAACAACATCATGTTCACATCTTTATCTGAATGCAGTAGTAGATTGAACAAACATTTTAATTACACTTTTAAATCAATGCCCCTAATCCTGTGTATCTGTGTTGGAATGTAACAATGACAATGAGTGCTAACAATGGATAGCACGGGCCTGTACTCAGGTTTCTCTCACGAGTATGAATGTCATTTTTAACAGGAGGGAAATCATTTATATGGTGGAGTGAGAAATATGTTGAATTAAATATATTTAGGCCACAGAATGTGAAAGATGACAGAAACTACATAAAATAGATATGCAAATAAAATGCCAGTCATTAGAACTTATGCATAAAAAATGCATCATATCATAAAATGTATGCTAACTAGAGCATCAAGAGTAATAGTGCCTATCGATAATAGTAATCCGACACAGTAATACGATACAGTCAATCTGTATGATGTGGTTATATCACTCAGGAAACTGTCTTTCCTGGTCTACTGTATTTTGTATCAGAAATACCGAGCATGTGAGCATGAGAACAGGAAGGACACATACTTGAGGTGAAAGATGTGGGAGCAAGGCAAAGCCTGGAGCTGCTGGTTTCGCTCTCCGATTGACTCGCCACACATGCCACAGTAGAGCTCCAGCTCTTCTACACATTGCAGAAACTTCACCACCTGCTCTCTGAGCTCGTCCTGCTGATCCCTGCTACGGTAGATGCCTTCTGACAAGCAGTGTACCTTCAGCGAAAAGAGCTGTGGAACAACACATGGCCGTTTTAAACAAGAACTATTTCATTAAAAAAAAATTAACACTATCTATATGTACACTGTGGAAGAAGCTGGGGAATGAATATAATTTAGATATTAGATATTTGGATATTATTGTTTTGTGGGGCAACCTAGTGGCCTCGTTCCGCCATGGTCGACGGTTTGATTCCCACTTCGAGTCTGTGTGAGTGGAGTTTGCATGTTATCTCCAGACCTAGTGAGTACTCCGGTTTCCTCCCACGGTACATAGGCTAGCAGATTAGGCTAACTGACATTCACAAATTGCTCATATTGTGGGTGTGTTTGTGTGTGTCCCATGTGATGGATTGGCACCCTGTCCAGGGAATAGCCAAAAGTCCCCTGGGATGGGCTCCAGGTGCCCACCATCCTGTACATGATAAGCGGTTTACAGAGGTGGAAAGTAACGAATTACATTTACTCACGTTACTGTAAATGTGTAGTTTTTTGTGTACTTCTACTTTTTAAAGTAATTTTTAAAATCTGTAATTTTACTTTGTAACATTTACTTTGAAGTATTGTACTTTGCTACATTTTAAATCATATTCGCTACTGCATTAAAAAAAAAGAATGAAAATGAAAAATAATTTAAAAAAAAATAAAAAATAACGCAAGGGAAGGATTTATAACCGCTTGTTTTTTTTTTTTTCAACTACACTAGAATCCCCCATCCCACCCACGCTGTTAAAAGAAGTAACTCTGTAACTTTTTGAGTAAAAAAAAAGTACTTCAGTAGATTTTTATAATATAAGTAAACTTTCACTGAAGTAACAGCACTTGTACTTAAGTACAAATGTTTATTACTCTTTCCACCTCTGTGTGTTGAGTGTTGTTTGTGATGTGTGTGTGTTATAAACTGTATTTTAATGTACAGTTTGATGGTGGCCCCAAATACCAGTTTATGTGGCTAACACACCTTGTTTCCTATTGCATCTGCTAGTTCATATGCTCGCTGAAAAGATTCCAATGCCTGGAAAAGAGATTAAAACAGTGTCAGAAATTAGATAAATCGGTTGTCTCAAAACTATAATAGGTAAGTTTAAGCCTGTTTAATATTGTTATATAATGTTTTAAATGGACTTCATCACCTTGTCGAGCTCCTTCTGCAGTAGCCAACACTTTCCCACTCCTAAGTGGATAGTTGCTTGTCCAAGGCGGTTTCCAATCTCTGTCATTATACACATTGAAGACTCGTAGCGAGGGAATGCTTTCTGAGAAAAGTAAGAAAATTATCAATCGTCACATATTAAACTCTGATTCAATCCAGAGCTCAAGTTACTGCAGAATGTCACATGTTCTCCTCATGTCTGTATGTCTATTCTAATCATAATTTTAAAACATAGTGGTAGGTGGATTGGCTATTTTAAAATTGTCCCTATGTGGGACAATACTGTAAGTGTGTGAATGTGTGTGAGTGATATGATGTCCTGAGAGAGACCGGCATCCTATCCAGTGTGCATTTACTGTATGCTTTGTCCCCATTGTTCCCAGGATAGAATCCAGACACATTGCAACCCTGACCAGAACAAAGCAATTACTCAAGATAAATGAATGAATGAATGAGCAGTGTGCCTTACTGTATGTGGTTGAGGACTTGTTCAACAAGCATTAAAAGGAAACAAAGCATAGCTGAGACATAACTTCACTGAGACAGAACTTAATATTACTTCTGCATACAGTAAATCTTTGTGTGTTGAAGCCTGGAACTGTGTTCATTTAAATGGAATGAATTGCTGATCATAAAGTTTTATTGGCTTACATCAACATCTTTGCGGTAGCGATGAATATCTGCAAAGTTCAGGAGACACATGGCCTGCAGAGGACGATCTCCATGCTGCAGAGCTATCTTCATTGATTCCTGTGATGACAGATGACATTCATTTCCTTTGTTTTTTTTTTGAAGGGTACAGGAGCGTTAAAGGTAATTCCACAAGACCCTTTCGGAAGCACAACCCCCATGCCAGTCGCACAACAACTGTAATTTGATCATAAGTAGAAAAGCGGAATGTGCTACTCTGCCATCTGTCTCCATATTGTGACTCCAGTCTAGTAGTCACAGTCCAGAGAAATGTCTCTGTGTTGCACTGCTTGTTATAGTAAGGACTAATTTCTTCACCATGATGACGGCCCTTTAACAGAGCACAGAACCCTTGGCATATTTATATTCGCCATAGTAAAGTAGGGTGGTCTGGCACACGACTCACAAACAGCTGCACCTGTCAGTTGTTGGACCTCTCTCAGATGTAGCTACGCACAGAAACATGGAGTGTGTCACCATAGTTGAAACTATGACAAAGCGACTGCTAAACTTCAGTACAGTTGGGAGACATTTAGGTCACCACTGATGTAATGTGTGGTATATTTGCTGTACAGTCACATAGCTTTCCAATGGAGGGCTGCAAAGTTACTGTTGCATATTGAGATTTTCTAACATTATCTCACTGCCTCAACAAACCATTGCAATTAATTCTGAGTCGGTCAGTAAAATCCCTAGTTTGTCTGAATATTTCATGACTTGTTCCATTCCTTGTGTCTCTGTGTTAGATGTTCACACTTATTTCTGCTCATTTTCATCTTTAAAATTCTAGCTCATAAACCAGGCATACATTAACATGCATATTATACGGTATACAATATTATCCATCCGGTAACTACAATGAAACTAATAAAACAAAAAGCAGTGACGGACTGAACAATGTATCTTAGGACTTTGACAGATTAGCAACTATATTCTTGGGTAGTATCTGATCTCACTTGTTAGCCAACTTGTCTGCCAGATGAATCAATGATTGACATAAACCTTTGCAAATGAGCTCTTGCTAGAACACTCTGCTTACCTCACAGCATTCCATGGCGTCTGGCAGACGCTCCAGCTTCCTGTAGGCCACCGACATGTGGTACTGGCTCATGGCTCGGTACTTGAGACTCCACCCTTTACCATAGTCATTGACGAGCTCAGCTGCTTTGCATGGAAAAAACAGGGCCTTCTCATAATCCTACGAGAGTAAAAAATTATACACGAATGTATATCACATGATCACACATACAGTGAAAATGCTCTCAGGTGACTGTATCAATGAATCAGTGAATCAATGAAAAATTTAATTTATTGCATAAACATGACGATACTTTAGGTTGGTAAAAATGGGCTATCTTTAGATTTCCTAGACTGTGGCCGTCAGTGCCTTTGACGTACGAGTACATTCTCCACATGCCATTTCATCACAAACTCATTACGCCAGTCCATTATAAGTATCCGAGGGGATTAAACTCTACAAGTCTCCAGTGTCAAGGTGAGTACAAAGGTCTATATCTGAACTGTCCTGCTGTATTTGGCTTGTCGTTAGTTACCCTGTACTGTATATTGGTGCTTTTCAACAGTGCTCTGCTGTGAATTACTATTAAAGAGTGACGACATATTATTGCATCCAACCTTTTACACTACCGCTTGTTCAGGGAGTGTACCATGAAACTACATAGCATGGCACACATTAATACATTTAGTAAAAAAAATACAAAAAATATTGACATCATCATGACCTTTGGAGCACTGTACCTTTAACTGGATGTAGAAGCTGCCCAGACTGCAGCACACCCTGCACTCCAGCATCTTATCATCATTATTGTGTGCGTAGCGCAGGGCCTTCTCGTAACTCTCCAAGGCTTTCTGGAAGACACTGAGGCCGAGGAAGGCGTTGCCCATGCTCAAACACACTTGGCCATTGAGCTGCAGGCTCACGGTGGTGCCTTGCATGTTTAAGCAGGTCTTGCAGTATGAAATGGTTTTCTGAAAGTCGCAGAGTTTCTCATTGCTGCGGGCCAGGTTCAGGTAACCTTCGGTTAGGTAGTCTGGGTCCTCCATCTCTCGTGCTGTGTCAATCTGAGCTAGGGCATACTGATGCAGATGTGTTACATATGTTAGTGTACAAGAAGGGGACAAAAAATAAGCAGAGTGTTGGTTTGTGTTTGGTAATATTTACTTCATTCAAAGGAGTGCATGTTCACATGATAAACTATGAGCAGTTCTGTTAATAAATCTCGTTCATTCATTTTTACATATTAGTTTTGGAGGATTTTTCTTACTTTGCTTTCTTGGGCCTGTGTAAGTGTGTTTACATTTACGTTTGTGAAGGATGTTCTGATCCTCAAGACATTTGATAAATGCGTAAACAGTTCTTATTTGCGAGCTTTCAAATCATTAACTTTTAATATAATCCTCTTTTCGCTTTCATTTTGCTTCAGCATTCTCACTATACTGTGTGCACAATTAAAGTCCAGTCTATGCAATATCAGTCCACACACACTCTGTGTGTGCATGTAGTTCTTTTTCCCCAGCACAACCGATTTTAATAACGCTCCATCTTTTACAGTACATGCATGAACTCTACGGACACTAGACAAAAGTATGAGCACGATTTCTACTACTCTGATCAACATTTCACGTTTATTTTGTTTACGAACATTAGTTTGCTAATGAAGTCTACACTAAACTTAGCAATGCATGTCCCTGTGAGTAAGGGGGGGTTTATGTCAACAAGATATCCTGAGTTGAGGATTGTATATCACGAGGCTCTCATTACTGAAGCGCTTTCCTTCGGAAGCCACAAATATAAAATGGCTCCTCAAGATTTATTTCAGATTCATTATTCATCATCATGACATGTTGTTATGAACACATAAATTTGAAGTCATGTAAATATGGATAACTTGCAGGATTTACTGAAATAGCTGAAATTTGTTCTTTTTATGAAAATTATTACTATTGTTATTACTATTATTATTATTATTCATAAAAAAAACAAAGCAGGTAACTGGTAGTGTAATATTACTTATCAATTTACAAAAGTGTTTAATGCCATTATGGCCTCTAAAAAACAGTGGGCACTATGGGTAAAATATTAGGATATTTTATGTTCGCACACACACACAGACCATCTATATAAAAAGCTCAGAAACACGTAGTTTTGTTGGTTCCCACTATTTTGATCATATAAAACATTTATGAGATTTAATTTAATGACGGCAATCTTGTATTAAAAAATTGTAACCATATATGATTTTGCAACTTTAAGCAATCCTCAGTTTTTTTCAGAACCTTCAAAATGTTTTCACTGCTGAAAGGACCTCACTCTATCTCTCTCTCTCTCTATCTCTCTCTCTCTCACACACACTCACACACTCACACAAATCTTTCAAGCCTACTCCAACCGGAACCTGTCTCTTTCCTCCCAGCTACATCAGATATTACTGCTGTAATAAGAGATTATACTGAAGGTGTTTACAAACCGCCCAACCAGCCTACAAAGTGTGGAAGTAACATTAACTCCATTACAAAACAAAAAAAAAAAGTACAACAGAACAAAAACAAATGTCTGACTAAATGTTTGTGGTTGTAGATTGTGAAATTTAGTCAAGCGGTTAGATAGTGTTAGCTGTTCGTAAATAAATGATCAAGTAATGATTAGTCATCAACCAAGAGTACGGTAGCATTTTTCATATGTGATGTATTTTTAATTAAAAAAAAATACTGACTGCATGTTCATGTAAACCATATATTGTAATACCATATCAAGCATGTCTTTAGAAAGGAAATTGTTGTTTACAAGGATATGCAAATCAGTAAGAGATGTGATTAGTCTGTGTAACTTATATAACATGCGTTAGCATTGTGCTAACTTTGGAAAATTACCTACTAATACCTAAATATACCTAATTACTAAAAATGATCAAATAACATAATGTTTATTTACACTTGAAATAATACTTATCCACAAAAGCTATCTAGGCTATGAGATTACATTAAGATCATTTTACAAAGAAAATGAATACCAAGTATTTTTTCGCACACACAATCAAAATGATGGATCTTCATACATCCAGTCATAATCATATTCTTTCAATTCATATTCTCTTTGAAAAGTGTTATGATACACAGATGTACTGAGGAACATGAAAAATGTACCTTACCTTTAGCATCTCTTTATATTTCCCCATCTCTGAATGTGCTGTGATAAGGCAACCTAAAGCCCTGAACTTGCCCCCGGGATCAGTGGTCTTCTCCAGCACCTTCATCCACACG
Organism: Clarias batrachus; assembly: GCA_003987875.1. Taxonomy (NCBI): domain Eukaryota; kingdom Metazoa; phylum Chordata; class Actinopteri; order Siluriformes; family Clariidae; genus Clarias; species Clarias batrachus. The sequence goes on along the minus strand of QMIH01000217.1, from coordinate 58,186 downwards.
TGTAGAGCTTTCTCTGTCTCATTCGACTGGTAAAGCTTGAGCCCTTTCTCAATCTGCTGCTTTGTTTGGTCCTGGCCCATCTTTATAAGCACGTACCTCATAAAAAAAAATATTCCTTTACCCGGCTTTTTGGTCTTCAGAAGAAAAACGAAAGCATACAATTCCTTTCCGTCACTGTTTTTATGTAGGAGTGGAGGAGAAGACAGACAGCCCACGCCAGGCCTCTGCACCCGCCAGCGTCTTTATTCCACCGTGCTCAGCTTCGGGTGCAGAGGCAAGAGGAAGAGAGCGGATCAAGTGCATTCAAGATCCCCACAGCCAAGATTGCTCATCACCACGAGAAAACTTTAGAGGAGCACAAGAACGTCACCTGTGCTGCGAAGTTTGAAGAACAGACTCTGGTCTTCTCAACGGGCCGCCATAGGAGCTCGAGACTACTCCAGCGAAGTTTGAAGACACTAAATGCATAAGTTCCACTCCAAGGTGCTGGCAATGATCTCCCAGAATATCTACTCCCTCCACACCCCAGTGCGAGGAATTCTGTATCCCCTGCCCTCCCTTTCTTTACCTCTTTCCTCCCTCCCTCTCCTGGCCTGGCGCTGTAGCAGATGGCCTTGTCAGTCTGGACCATGTGTCCCTGCTGGAATCCAGCTTCAGTCTCTGAAAAGACCCAAGGTCACAAAAGACGTCGACTTGCTTCGCCTCCAACCTTGCAATCAGCCCTTTACCTCACCTGCAGATTTTTTTAAAAAGACACCACTTTTTTTTTTTTTTAAAGAAACATTGAAATGCCTCAAAGTGGCCCTGGGGTCCTGCAAGATTCAGGGTTCAGCACATGAGAAGCTAAAAACAGACAGTAATTTCACAACATTAAAGCTGAGCAAGTCAAACGCTCCTTGCACTGGCTGGCGAGTTCCTGGGGGAGGGCCTTGTTAAAGCACATATGTGCCACCCCCCATGTCCCCTGCTCTGGTGTCAGCAACTGATGCTTAGAATAGTTCACAAAGTCTGACATGGTATTCGTCTTGAGTTACAGTATCAATGCTTCTTGAGACACATCAATGGGATCGAATTATCAAGTTCTAGCTTTTCCACCACCCTTTCCTTTCAGCTTACTTCGAGGATACAAATAGGAACTTTTAACACCTTGCCATTCACAACTTTCCCAAGACACATCTCTGGACTTTCTAATTCATGCCATGATCATAGCGTCATTCCTGTAGGGTTTATGATCACGACACAAACTTAGCCTTAACTAGCTGTGACTGTGTCATTTTTTTTTTTTTAATAAATAAAATATTTTTTTACAGGATGTTAATAAGAGGATTATTTACTTCATAAAGACCTGGTGGCCGTTGTCATCCCAGAAGACACTATCCCTGTCAGGGTAGAAATGTTTCTTCTTATGTTTCATTAGTACTCAATAAAATATTTTATTAATATTTCATCATCTTCTCCATGCATCGTAAACAGCAGAGTACACGCCCAACTCACACATTATGCACACAGTGCCATTCATAAGCACACACATCTTGTGCCTGTTACCTGTTTAAAGAATCACTTTATAATTCTTTATGATATGGAAGACCATATAAAATATACTGCTGGACCAAAAAATGCCTATAAAACTAACACTAAAATTTTTAGTTTGACCACCTTTAGCTTTGATAACGGTGTGTAATGTGGTGGCCTATTTATGTGTGGAAATGATTCCTTGAAGTCACTGACTTCATTTTATTGTTACATAATGTTCCTGAGCCTAGACCTGACCAACTGAAGCAACTCCAGATCATAGCACTGCCTCGAGAGGCTCGTCCTGAGGGCTGTATATATGATGAGTGCATCACTTCATGTGCTTCTCTTCTTACTCTGATGTAAGTGCTTCCTAAATTCCATCAGTATGTGGACTTTGCAACGAGAGGGGAAAACATGCTGGATCTTGTTTACACGAACATCCCCGGCGCATATCGGGCAGAGCCCCGCGCCCACCTCGGCTACTCAGACCACATCTCTGTTATGCTAATTCCAGCATACAGACCACTCGTCAGGCGTTCAAAACAAGGCAGTTCTGAGGCCAGCAGGAGCCATCTCTGCTCTTCAGGACTGTTTCGAGAACACTGACTGGAACATGTTTAGGGAGGCTGCAACTTACGGCGACTACACTGACTAGGAGGGGTACACGTCATCAGTGACCAGCTACATCAACAAGTGCACCAATGACGTCACTGTCTCCAAGAACATCATCTCACGACCCAACCAGAAACCGTAGATTACTGCGCAGGTGCGTGCACTACTGAGAACCAGAGACTCTGCCTTCAAAGCGGGGGACAAGGCGGCCCTAAGAACAGAAAGGGCCAAACTGTCCCGGGCCATCAGAGAGGCGAAGCGCGCATGCAGAACGACATGACGCCGAGGAAGACCACCCCTCCGCCGAACGACCAGGTGCTGTGTCTCACCACGGCTGATGTGAGGAAAACTCTACGCAGAGTCAACCCACGTAAAGCTGCTGGACCAGACAATGCACAGAACAGCTGGAAGATGTTCTCACCGACATATTCAACATCTCTCTGAGCAGCGCCGTCGTTCCCACATGCTTTAAATCTACCACCATCGTCCCAGTGCCGAAGAAGTCTTCTGTGTCCTGTCTCAATGACTACCGCCCTGTTGCACTCACACCCATCATCATGAAGTGCTTCGAGCGGCTCGTCATGAGACACATCAAGACCCTGCTGCCCCCCTCACTAGACGCCCTGTAGCTCGCGTATCGTCCAAACCGTTCAACGGACGACGCCATCTCCACCACACTCCACCTGGCACTGTCACATCTTGACAAGAAAGACACTTACGTCAGAATGCTGTACATAGACTTCAGTTCAGCATTCAACACAATCATCCCCCAACACCTGATCGGGAAGCTGAGCTTGTTGGGCCTGAACACCTCCCTCTGTAACTGGATCCTGGACTTTCTGACCGAAAGACCTTAAGCAGTGCGGATCGGGAGCTACACCTCCAGCACCACCACACTGAGTACTGGGGCCCCCCAGGGCTGCGTGCTCAGCTCCCTGCTGTTCACACTGCTGACTCATGATTGTGTAGTGACACACAGCTCCAATCATATCAAGTTCGCTGATGACACGAGCGTGGTGGGTCTCATCAGCAAGAACGACGAGTCAGCGTACAGAGAGGAAGTGCAGAGGTTAACGGACTGGTGTAAAGACAACAACCTGGCTCTGAACGTCGAAAATACAAAAGAGATGGTTGTTGACTCCAGGAGGACTCTGAGCGATCACTCTCCGCTCAGCATCGACGGCTCTTCTGTGGAGATCGTCAAGAGCACAAAATTCCTGGGCATTCACCTGGAGGAGAACCTCTCCTGGTCCCTCAATACCAGCTCTCTGCATAAGAAAGCCCAACAACGTCTTTTCTTCCTGAGAAGGCTGAGAAAGACACAGCTTCCACCACCGATCCTCAACACCTTCTATAGAAGAACTATTGAGAGCATCCTGAGCAGCTGCATCACTGTCTGTTTTAATTCTTTTGGCAGTGTTGGTAAGTTCCAATTAAACTGGTCATCAGAAGGAAGCCTGAAGAGCTCTAAAACCTCCTGGTAGACGTCTGTGCTGACCTTAGACCTGATAAAACACAGTGGACCAACACCAGCAGATGACATGGCTCCCCAAACCGCTACTGACTGCAAACTTTATAGTGGACTTCAAGCAACTTGGAAAGTAAAGTCTCTCCTGTCATCCTCCAGACTCTGGGATCTTGATTTCCAAATGAATTGGAACATTTACTTTCATCTGAAAAGAGGATTTTGGCCCACTGAGCAACAGTCCAATCCTTTTTGTCCTTAGCCCAGATAAGACACCTCTGACGTTGTCTCTGGTTCAAGAGTGGCTTGACACAAGGATTGCGAAGGTTATAGCAAAATTTGTAGCCCGTGTCCTGGATACGTCTGGGTGTGGTGGCTCTTAAGGCACTGACTGCAGCTGCTGTCCACTCCTGTTGAATCTCCCCCAAATTCTTGAATGGGCTTAGTTTCACAATCCATTTAAGGCTGCGGTTATCCCTGTTACTTGTGCACCTTTTTCTACCACATTTTTTCCTTCCATTAAGGTTAACAGCACTCTGTAAACAGCCAGCCTCTTTAGCAGGAACCTTTTGTGGCCCTCTGAACCAGACTGAAAGACCATTTAAAGGCTCAGAAAACCTTTCCAGGTGTTTGGAGTTAATTAGCTGATTAGAGTGCAACATCATGAGTCTCCAATATCGAACTTTTTCTCAATATACTAATTTTCTGAGATACCGAAGGCCATAATCATCAAAACAAAAACAAAAAACACTTGAAATATACCAGTCTGTGTGTAGTGAATCTACAGTATATAATAGTTGAGTTTCATTTTTGAATTGAATTACAGAAATAAATCAACGTTTCAATGATATTCTAATTTATGGAACGCACCTGTATATGAACCTGACACGACATGGTTTTGCCCTGACATCTTAAAGCATTATAAACCATGGCAAATTAAATGTTTTACAAGTTGGAGTTTATTCAACAGTTTATTTAACGTTCATTAAAAAGGTTCTGTGCTCTTTAACTACTTGTCTGATGGGTTTGTTTTAGGTTTTTAGCAAAACGCTTATACTGTAAAATCAGTTCTACTCTTTTATTCTCCTTCTGCATGAAAACGTCCAGTACCACACCCCTGCTTCAGTAACTTCAATCCATTCATGAGGGGTGGATTCAGGAAATGTTTTGTGAATGCAGAGAATTTTTGAAAACATCTGCTTACATCTCTTTTTATTACATTTAATATTATGTCACTGCAATTATTTTACATTATATGGAAAGAAGCAGAATCCTGAATGGTCAGGGTCCTGTTTCTCATAATAGCAGTTTGTGGCAGTAAAATCGATTTAAACAAACAAAGCAATGCATTCTTAACCATACAGATGAATCAATATGATGACTTCATTTTCCCTTCATGACCATTATTACAATGCATGTACAGTGCAGAACACATTATTTCATACGCACATAATCAGCTGCAAAGTGTGTTTCTTACAGCACGTTAAGCACCCATGAATAAGCATTATGAACATCACAAAATATTTCAGGGCATTCCAAGGTGAAATCCTTCTCCTGTTCAACAAGAGACACTTTATACAAGAGATATAATATATTACAATCCACATGCACAAGTCACTTTACATGTTCTATTGCTGCTTAGAACACAATCAACACCATTGTGCAAGAAGCTCGCTGTGTAATGTTTAGTTTAAAAAATATATATTTCAGATGCATCAAACATTCGGCCTGATAAACAACATGAACCAAATTATAATTTATAATATTCATTATAATTATAATCATCTTATGGTCTGAAATCGAATTAAATTAATTAAAAATAAACTCGGCTAATAACTAAATGGTAATGATACACAATCCTTCATGAGCACATGAAATTCTTTCTCAGGAATGGGAAATACGTGAGAAATTAGACTTGCCGCTGTTTGTACTTTATACAAGCATTGCTTCAACTAAATACTTGTAATCTGTCTTAATGAACTTATTTTAACTTCTTACATTTATTTAGATCTTGAACAACCTCTCTCATCCAGCCACCTTCTATACTAAAAAAAATTCTTCCTTGGTAAAAGTATTTGAATATACGAGAGTAGCAAGACTCATATAAAGCAGGAATTCTTCTTTGCCTCCCTAGAAAGCATAAACTTCATTTGATTAAAAAAAAAAAAAATCCAAATGAGCAAAGGTAATGCCAGGTTAGAAATGATCAATTCCATTAGCTAACCTAAACTGCCGAGGCCGCAATTCAAACAATGGTTTGTTGGTTACTTCATTAATGTTCAGTTCACTAGTCATGCATATGACCAGCAAAGCTACTGAATCTAAATGAAGGTTTTCAGTTTTATGGAAGTAGCAGAAAATCTTTAACATCAGAAACATATACTAACAATTTCACCCATAAAAAAAAATCTTATTGTGTAAGTACAAAGAAAATGAGCACTTTTTTACTTATAATTAACATTTTTATGTGAGGGTACTTCCACCGAGGAAGCTTTTGATACCTTATCTGCATTTTCACTTTAATACAATTTATTGGGATGTTTTCCCCTAAACAAAACACATTTCTGAGTTTCACAGCAAACAAAGTAAACAGTAAGGAAGTCACGCCATTTATTTTGTGTGTTAACAAAAGAAATGTTAACTTCAGTTTGTAACATTACAAAATGTGGGGGGGAAAAAAATCAAGGAGGTTAATACTTATGCAAGGCACTGTATTTATAAACGTTGATAAATAGACACATTTAAGACGAGCTGTTGATGTTGTTGGTCTGCTGAAGAGATTATTTTCAGCCCACTTGACATTAGAGTTGGTGTAATTTTGGGCCGTTACCTAAATCAAGTTTGGCACCCCTGTGCTGGACTGTTGAGCTTGATGACCAGTGCTTTCTTTACAATGCTGCACTCAGTAGCTGTTTAACTGTGAGCTAATGAGAGCTTCAGCGCCCCCCCCCCCCCCCCCCCCCNCCCGAAAAAAACCTCTGACATACATAATTACTGTCAACTAGACTACTCAGCATACTTACATGTACATATAGGGCCCTTTTTTATTACACTTTGGAATAATATGACCAAGCATCAGTTCTGCATTGTACATGTTAACAAAGATTATAAAGAAACAAGTGACAAAATCAGTGGTCCATACTGATCTTTACTCTAAGACAACTCAAAAGAATAGATCATGACATTCTACCGTCAGTAATAAGCTTATAGAAGGTTTTTACTGCTTATAATATTGTGCCTGTAAAATTAGACACGGAAATGTAGTCCAAAATGCCACCGAAGCGTTGGTTCAGTTAATAATTAAATTTTTGTATGGCTTTTTTAACACTGAATTGGGAGCACAAATAAATTATAAGTATACAAACATTTCAGGTAGTTTCTCTTACATCATTATACAGGGAGTAATGGTGGCACTGGACTACTAACTAGAGGGTTCGGAGTTCAAATCTCAGTACTGCAAAACATCACTGCTGCGCTTATCTCCTCAGTTCAGTTGTAAGTGTCGTCGGATAGAAGCATCTGCCAAGTGACTAACGGACAATACAAATGTAAATTCTATACCATGACAGCAAAGGTCATATGGTCCACATACAGTATACTGTACCACGTCACGTGTCTCATTAAAAATGGAACTACAACATCAGGCCAGAACGAACTGCCAGTTTGTGAGAAGGATTTTAATCCCTTTGATAACCGACACGACAGATGTGGCTGGGTTCAGCTTGAGTGTGTCAGCATCGCCCTTCTTGCATTTGTCCCGGAACACATAAATACAGCCGTTGCAGCTGGCCACCTTCCAGAGCGAGGGCACACAGCTCCATACCTCGGGGAAGCGCAGGCGTGTGAAGCTGTCTAGCAGTGGGTTGTAGCACACAAGCGAGTCGCCTTCCGCCACCACAAAGATGAGGTCCTTGTGAGCGGCGGCATGCATGTGGCCAGCAAAAGGCAGCACGTACGGCTTTGTATGGCATTTCTGCACTGCTGTGTCGAAGCACTGGATAAGGCGGGATGGCCTGGTAAAAAAGTCAGCATCGTTTTCTTCTCCACCCAGGAGGTAAATAATGCCGTCGAGATGAACCCCTGCAGATCCGAACACAGCCGTGTCCAGCTGGCTGGTCTCTGTCCACGTGTTAGCACGCACTGTGTAATAGACGACACCGTTGGAGAGCGTGTCCTGAAGGGTCTTGCCCCCGAGCGAGTAGATGGCATCCTCGGAGGGTACGGACACCAACGCGTGGTGCAGACGGTCACGAGGCAGCGGCGCACACCTCTCCCAATCCATGGTGCGCATATTACACTTCCACATCCGCCGTGGGATAGAGCCGCCCACTACGTACAGGTCGCCCCCATGCTTGCAGGCTGCTGTAATCTGATGGCACAAGCTATTCTGGCCACTCACACTGATGGCATCGTCCTCAGTACAGTGAAGCGACACGGCCAGCGAGTGTGTCCGAGTCTCCTCCTTGCCTATAAGGTAGATGTGTACGTTCTCTCCAATCTCCTGCATCAGATGGATCCAGACTTTAAAATTACATTATGTTCTTAGTTGCTCCGACAATCCCTGAATAACACTCGTACTCATTATGGTTTAATGCTTAGAAACAGAAATTTATATTATATGGGCTATGGATTGACTAACTCACCTTTAGGCTGTCAGAGAGCACGTCTGCAAACTCCTCTCTCTCGACTTTGTTGTGGTTTATCCATGACTCGATTGCTGCAGTTGGATTTTGGGAAGTTGGAACACCATCTAAATTAAAGACAATGCTGTGTGATGCTGGGTTTCAATACTGAATCCCATGAACAAGGACCACTAATCTAGCTAGCCATTACTGCTGAGCAATATATAGTACAGGATAGTGTACTACAGCAGCATGATATTGATTATGTATGTCTGTGTAAAGACTAACTAATTATATTGTACTGCACATTTGTACAATTATACATCTTTTCCAGTGCTTTAAACTTAAAGCACAGTGCAGGTCTTACTTTTATTGGTTTCACAATATTTTAGGCTAAAGTGCAAGCTGTTCATTAAAATGAATAAAAGCAACAGTATATGTATTGTTCCTTGTGTTGGCTTTGATGGTCCTACATCTTATACTGGATGGACATGGGAAGAAAAAGTTGTGTTCTGGATGAGAACAATCAGCTGATATCCTGTCAACACTCTTCATGACTCAGTCAATGTCCTGACTTGATGACACTTTACATTTAAACACACCATGAAGGGAAATCACATAGATGAAATATTAACCAAAGACTTTCAAACTTATTGTTTAGCGAACAAACAGGATGAGTTATCAACGGACAGCTTATCAAAGACAGAAAGATTATAGGCACATAACGTCACACTCTACAAGTACTTTCTCATTAGTCTGTATTATTACACACATACACAATTAGCTTGTCATAGACACTACTGCTCACCACTTGGGTCGATCCTGATTTTTATTTCTTTCTACACTGTAAAACAATGCTGAAGGTGTCCAAAATATGCGATAATCTCCTTCGAACGGATGTGTCTGCTACTTATGCTCTGTGAAACCTTGGCTCTAGTCCAAGGTGCTGTTAATTGGTGATTTTTGAGGTTGGTAACTCTAAATGAACTTCTAAGTAAGTTTTGGCCTTTCTTTCCTGGGAAGGTCTTCATGAGAGCCAGTTTCATCATGGTGCTTGATGGGTTTTGCAAATGCACGTGTCAATACTGTTCTTGCAAGAACTATTCCAGAACAGCTGTCTTAAAATAACAATTGACTGTTGTTGTTGTTACATAATTCCCCAGTTGTTGTAGAATGTAGAAAATAAATCCCAAAACAAAAATTTGGAAGTGACCCCAAACTTTTGAGAGGTAGTGTCTGTTACTTGATATTTTTTTGTATTTATTTCATATTTCATTGTAATGATTTTGCCCATGAATGCAATCCATTTATCCGCCCTACAGCACAAACCTTTAATGATGTCAATGAGGAGACGTAAAGGGAGGTTGAGGAACTCCTCTGTCTGGTGCAGCTGAACCAGATGAATCTTAGCACAGTGTTTAGCTGCTGTATACAGCTCCTGGTCACTGTGTCTGTCTGCCAACCACATCACCTGAAACAAAAACTGAATGAGCCAGTACTATCACTTTTTTAATTCTGAAGCACTCTAACAGTTCTCCTCAACTCACCTGAAGACAGTTCTTGACATCCACGGTTCGTGAGAGGAAGCGCGAGCACTCTTCAAAGAGGGCTGTGAGCTGGTACATGTCAGACATCTCGTAGGTGTCTTGTAGATCGTCCACCTGTAGCTTGATGGTGCCATGGTAAATGTAGTCCACCAGCAGCTGGAAGACGGGCGCGCTCACGTCTTTCAGCTCAATGTGGCGATCGTGAGTTTCTCTGAGATTGGAGGTGAACATGGATCTGAAGAAGCTGCTTTGGGCCGACAGAACCAGACGATGCAGGAGGAACTCTCTGCCCTCCACCGTGATGGTGACATCTGCAAACAAGCCATCCTCCAAACACAGGTCCATGATGCTCTTAACCACACGGCTGGAATGTGAACGGTCTGTGAATGTGTAGCCCTGGAAGTAGTTCTCTTCAATAGAGGACGTGCCCACACTGAGGCCCCCATCATTACACGACTCCATGGCATCTGATGTGGGCTGCAGCTGTCTAGTCTGGTGGAAATATTACAAAGCACACAGTCATTTAATCATCTGGCAAAAGTTCTCCATCACCTGAAAGGAAGAAAGGACAGAGTCAAGCATCCTATCACAAACCGTTCAGACATCTTCATTTAAAAAGGAGCAAGACGTAACAGGAATTTTATTGTGCACCACAGGGCAGCCTGGTGACAGAGTGGTTAGTAGAAATGGAGAAAAAACTGATTCAATGATGTACTGTGATTCTGTTACGGCAATTTATGCTTTTTGTTTTTATGTATTTTTGCATCTGAGGTGATAAAATCTTCCTTTGATATCCAATAGATGGATGAAGTTTGTTTAGAATTGTAACAATGTCTAAAAAACATTAATATTGAATTGAAATATAACAATGTCATACTAACAGAATCACAAAATAGATTGAATCGGCATCTAGATATCGTGATAATGGTGATCCCTTCTGATTTCCATCCCTAGTGATGACTGTTGCCGCCTCACAGCCCAAGGGTACCCGCCTCACAGCCCCCACACACACACAAAAGCAAGGTGTGTATATGTAATGCTCGTGTAGAACAAGGTGTAGAAGAATATTACGGCTAGGTTGAAATTAAATAGATTAATAAAGGATAGTGAATAAATAAACAAAAGGTCAATCAATCACCTCAGGAGCTAACAGTGCAGGAAAAACACACCCTGATAAAACGTGTATACACACACAAACACACACACACACACAGTGCTGCCTGAATTATTCAGTGTGGAAATGCTGGTCCAGCAATCTGTTTCTTCAACAGGTGGCCAGATATGAGAAGCTAGTCATGATCTCTGATGTAACACAATTCAGGCTTACAGTAACATCCACATACAGTATATACACACAAACACAGGCCAAACAAACTTTACTTTCTGTGCTAGCTTGTAAATTTGATTATTCACGCCATTAACTGAGGATCCTAACCTTACGTATTGGAAACAATGCAATGAAATATAACTAATTACAGTGCCTCTTATTTCATTACACTATTTTCGTTATGTTTTTATTAACTCGGCTCATTTATCTCCCTCATGTTTGCCTGCCCGCTGTTTAGCCTGTCACACACTGTACCTAGCTCTCAGAAACTAGCTAGCAACAAAAAAGGCGGCAACGCAAACTGTAGTCCATCAGTATACACTTCCCATTTTTCAGTAATACATAAAATACATAATACATAAAATAGACCAGTAACGATTTATAAAACAACACATCGTACTTGCGAGTTTATAGACCTTTCAGTTGCAATTAGCCAGTTCTCCAATAAAACCTGTTTTTTTTTTTTTTTTTTTTTTTAAAGCCTGTTGTTTTTAGCCATAGCGTTCTTGCTACATGTTGATTTGATGGACAGCCAGAGAACCCGCCTGTATTTTTGCAGCTCGCTGCTGCCACGTTCCGGTGGAGGCCTGTCATTACAGCCACAGCAACATTAACAATATTCTTGCTTGTTGCGTCGCATGTTTCATGCATAGAGTGTCACGATTGCTTTTAGGATTTAACAATTAATAGCAGGTGTAAATGCAGGCAACAATATATGGAAACTATCTAAATTATATATATATATATATGGAAACTATCTGTGAACTCACCACACTCTGGTGTCTGTTACTAAAAGCAAACCTTTGACAAATTGTTAATAAATCATTTCCTTATTTTCCTACAGGTGTACATGTGTAACCTGTTCAGATAATTGGTCTTCCCTAAGAGAACATCTGTCTCTTCATCCATTAATTCAACTTTAGGCCTAATAAGTTATAAACGTTTTGTTTGGGAGTAAAAGTATGCTGATCAGCATCTAATCAATTTGCTAACAATAATACACACATAATGATTTTTTTTTAAAAGCAAAACCTTAAACAGATTTGACATTGATAATAACAGAGTTGACCACCCATAGTTAAAAGACCAACTTTAAGAGACCAGACTTTATATCTTCCCATCTTCTTTCATGTTTTTGAATCGGAATGAGGGAATCAGACACACATGTCGGTCTCTGGAGGCGCTTTTGATATTTTCGGACAGCGGTTGTTTTCTTTTTTAGCAAAATCTTAAATTTTCCAATTTCTCTGTATAATTTGGAGTTTTCCCATATTCATTTTCTTTATCCTGACCGCCTTTGTCTGAAACAAACAAAAAAAATATTCAGTTTAATTTAATTTAAAATTATCTTATTTAAATTTATATTTTTTCTTTTCTAAAAAATAAATAAATAAAAAATATCAGTATGTATTATTTAAATGTGCACTATGCAAGTTTTTATGGGCATATAAAACACAGAGCTCTTAATTCAAGCAATGGCCGTTTGCTCTAATTTTAGATTTACTTTGAAGTCATATGTTTACTTTTGTATTTAAAAACCGCATATTGCCCCTAATGTCTATACAGTTCCAAAGTTGCATAGTGCATTATTAATTAAAATGTGTAAACAAAACATGCATGTACAAATTATAGAGAAGATGAAACATCTTGGATCTTCACTTGCATACTATAATGTTGACAATCCTAACAAAGAACTTAACTTTCCTCATTCTCTCTATGTCTTACCACACATACATATAGTACAATTATACCTCTTGTTACCTGGATAGCTGTGGTTTAGGGTCTGGTTTAGAACTTTGTGGTGTCATCTCTACATGTTGTTGCCTTTTTGCTCTGCACCTCTGCTGTGCCTCTCTCCAATACCTGCGCTTGTACCTTTGCTCCCTTTCACCCAAATCAGCTACTCTGCTTGTCTGCCCTGCATTTTTCCTTTTGTGCCATGTCTCTGTCTTTTCTGCCTTGTTTACAGGGTCTGCATCTCGCCTTGCCCTGTATTGCCATTGTCTTTCTGCTGCTGACAGCATCATTTACCCATCATTCCAATTTCTTCCTTCCTAATGATATACAATAAATGAATAAATTAATAATTAACAGTAAAATGACCCAGAATCTATTTTTAAAAAGATAGTGATGTAAAATGCTTAAATGTGAATATTTAACTCTGTTACACATTGTCAACTATGTTATCATTAGACATTTTAAACCCCTAACAGAGTTGACAATAACAGAGTTGACAATTTCCATCATTTTGTGCTTTAGCTCAGTATGCTAACCTCAAACCAGATACCACATAGCATGATTAAAAACAGAATTTTGTGAATTTTCATGATGTTATTGTTTTTAAAAAGTGAAAGAGATTCACTACAATATCACAATAATAGATTTGACAAATATTTAATATACTATTGGTGTATCCTAAACATTTTGTACAAATTAGTGAGCGAAGAATAATGACATATCTCAATGCCTTCCAGAATTTTCCACCAGAGGAAGTGACATCACTTGGTGCATTACATATGCTTTTTCTTCTAATGCTTTAAATATTTTTATGCATTTTTATAACAAAGGTAACAGAGTTGACCAGAACATAGAGACAGACACACAAAAAAAAATATTACTGAATTTTTTTTTTACATAATTTTATTACATATGATACACAAAATAGATATTTGATCCAATTGTTTATGTAATATAATAGAGTAAACACAAAAAATATTAAAGTTAGACATTATTTCATGATAATTTCAGTTGAAAGTGTGAATCAGAAGACAAAAACAGTCAATGGCTGAGATGGTTTGGGATGAGTTGGATAGGAGAGTGAAGGAAAAGCAGACAAAAAGTATGCAAGGCTTGAAGGAGGGAACTTCTTCAAAATTTTTGGAAAACCAATCTGGGTGACTACTTTATGAGGATGCCTGAGAGAATTCCAAGAGTGTGTAAAAGCTGCCCTCAATGTGGCTACTTTGAAAAATGGCAATTATAAAACATATTCTGGGTTATTTAACACATTTTTGTTGATGACATAAGTCCATATTTGTTCTGACAAAAACCACTGAATAAAAAGCTGTGTCCAGACTTTTGAGTGGTACCGCCCCTCACTCTAAAGAACCTTGCGAGAACCTCTTTGCTACACATCACTTGCCCACAAGATGTCAGCTCTTAAATTAATTAATTCCTAAAATTAATCTTTTGGTGAAACTATTGGCTGGAAGACTTACCTGTGGTTTCATCTAGCCATCACTAACACTCAGCAGCTAGCTAGGAGAGATAGACTAACTTTGGCCTTGTGCTTCAAATTAATATTTAAATAAAACTAACTAACTAAAAAGGAAACTTAAGGCACGAGGCAGGGTACACCATCGCAGAGCACACATATACACTCACACACTACGGGCAATTTGGGACCACCAGTGAGCCTAACCTTCACATTTTTGGGCTGTGGGAAAAAACCGGAATACCTGGAGGAAACACACCAAGCACGGGGAGAACATGCAAACTCTATGCACATGGATCAGAGGTGGGAATCGAACCCATGACGGATGTTCAGCAGTTGTTCTTTTTATTGTAAACCAAAAATCAGGGAATTAAACAAACATAAAACTTGGATATGAAATAAACCAAAACACGTATCCACAGACAAAAACACATACTCTTAGAATTAACGTAACTAATGCAAGACCAGGGAAAGGACTAAAAGCAAGCTATTTATAAGGAAACTAATAACTCACTCGGTTCAGGTGAGCGCCCACGTCACCTGACCAAGGTGCAAACTGGGAACTGAAGTCCCATTAAACTACAACAAAAAAGGGTCTTTGGGCGCTTTGGCGCCCTCTAGGGGTTATCCATTACACATAGTCTGGATGTGAGTGTCCGAATGCTTCGGTACCTTTTTCCAGATGGCAGGAGGGTGAAGGATGAGTGTGAGGGGTGTGTCCGGTCAGCCACAATGCTGGTGCGGATGCAGCGTGTAGTGTAAATGTCTTCGATGGCTCTTCTGGCATGACTCCACAAGACCACTGGGGGTGTGTTGTGGTGTCTGGCATCAGGACGTTAGCGGTGCCTCCCTTTCGCTTGGGATTTGTGTGGCAAAGATTGAATAGGTAATGTAATGGTGTCCTGTCTGCTGATCCTGACCTAATTATAGACAAAACATTCAAAGCAAGAGAATAGTCCTATTCACACACTGTTCAAGGTTGGAATATTGCATCGGCATCACACCTCACTGTTAATAGAAGTGGATTCGAGGTGCTAACCACAATGCCACCTTGCCACCTAATAATTACAAAAAAAAACAATGACAAGCAAATATGGAAGTAGGCTGAGGTCTGAGGTAAAGAGTGGAATACAGTGGAAGTAGGTTAAAACTAGCCATTTGGTGATGCTTGTCATCAGTAATAATTATGTTGTTGTTTTTTCTCTCATAAATAAATGATTATAACAATACAAATGTCACATGGACTTATAATTAAACAGTCTACCAAACTGCAGACAATAAATATGTTGCGCTAGTCAGACAGTACATGACTTTTTTAAAACATTATTTTTCAGATTTTCATAATAATTTGTCAGTTACATATTGAACCTAGTCATAGTCTGAAATTTACACTTCCTTTAATCTCAGTATTGATTTGTTTTTACTAACCGGTCAGAGTGTTTGGGAATCCAGAGTCTGTCCTGGGAATACTGGGACCTTAAAATACAGGATGAATGGGTTGCCAGTCCATCACAGGCACCATACACACACAGATTCACACCTACAAATGATTAGCACACTGATCTGTTTTTGGGATGTGTTAGGAAACTGGAGAACAGGCAGGAAACTCATACAGACATGTTACCAGACAGTAACATGAGCTCAGGAGGATGCTGAGACAGGTAAGTGTCTTTTGTCCATGATTCAACTCTCCCTTTCTGCCCTATGATTCATCATGACCCTGAATTGTGTAGGCTGTTACAGACAAAAAAAATATATCAATAAATTGTTATATGTACAGTTATAGTGCATCTTAAATAAAAGTCTTTATAATAAAATCCATGATTTATTATCACAGTCAGTCACCAGATGGCATAGTGGGATTGCTGGAAGCCTGTGAAATCAGTTTATTGAAATCTTTTACTTCAACATATAATTGAAAGATTTTTAGTATTAAGGCCAGACTTCACTTTGTACTTTATGGGTACTTTTTTTTTAATGGTATAAAGAAGGCCTTCTATAATGTAACTGATGAGAGCAACTGTCTTGTTTTGAACCTCCAGCAAGTTTCAATTAACTCTGAGTGGATAAAAAAAACTGTTCTTAAGGCTTTTGCATAGTTGTTAAATATTTTAACTATTACTAGATAACCTTTTCAGGGAAAATATTTTTGTGTGGAATTTACCTGGAGCCAAAGTAGAACTTGTAATTAAAATAACACGAATACAGGTTGTCATACAATACAGTAGCAGGTCGCAACTCACTGGACCAGTAGGTAACTACGTGTGTGTATTGCAGAGGTGTGTAGTAACGAGTTACATTTACTCCCTTACATTTACTTGAGTAACTTTTTTTTTGGGGGAAAAAAAAAAATTACTTCTATTGCACCATACGTTTTACTTTTACTTGAGTAGATTTGTGAAAAAGAAACGCTGCCCTTTTTTGGGGGGGGGGGGGAATTACTTCTATGAGTAGTTCTACTGCACCATACTTTTTACACTCGACTCGTTACCTTTCTAACCGTTTGTTCTACACATACAGCTGGTGGATCTAGCGACTGACTGTTTCACCAATCAGAAGCAGAAACAATGATCGCGTGACTCAGTTTGACCAATCAGGTCTTTCAGCCGATGTTCTATAAATTCATCCTACCTGTGAATCCGTCCTACATACGCTCACTGCGCACGCGCAGATAGAAGTTTCCGGATCTTTCTATAATTTTGCGGAAAGCCCATAATTCCAAGCTGCTGCTCGTGATGGAAAGTTTGAATCATTTTAGTGACTCGGTTGTTTGAATGTCGTTAGTAATTTTTTTTAGTAATTTCGTTCTTTTGATCAGAAATAAAATAAAGTGTTACATTTTCAACAAACAGGCACTCAACACGTTTACATATAAAACGTTTGGCTATAGTTTAATGAATGAAAATATGACAATGCAGCTAAGGACATATTATGATAAACAGAATGAGCAGCTCACCTCTTGTATCTTCAAGTCTGAATCGTTTGTTCGTTTGAATCTATTGCACTGGCTAGCGTCCATGGGAGTCACGTGACAAAAGAACAAACGACTCGGACTGGAAGAGTTGTTGAGAACCGTTCAATTCTATTACCTGTGTACTGTACTGCACAGGACACACACACATCTACTTGAGTAATATTATTTTGAAGTACAGCTACTCTTACTTGAGTACATTTTTTGGCTACCCTACCCACGTCTGGTATATTGTGTCCATTATATGTTATACATGTCTTGTTATACTTTCTACGGCTTCAATGTCCCTGTATGTTTAAAAAAAAAAACATGACCACAGACCGTTTTATTTTTCTAAGATATAGAAAAATATGTTTATTTGTCACTCTACATCATAAAGGCAACTTCAAAGTAATAAAAAAAAGAACAGGAAATCTCAGACCTATTCAGCTTAATGATGACTTATGTACACCGATCAGCTGTACCTTTAAATCTTTTAACAGCAAAAGTACCTACTGTAGGTTTTAGATTCGCCTTTTGCCTCAGGTGTGACTCCGCAGGGCCACTGGCACACGAGCAGAGGATCCTTTGGATCCAATGGAGACTCAGCGGATCAGACTTGTTTGTCTGAGTATCCCATCGGTGCTTGATTGGATTTAGAGAATTTTGAGGCCGGGTCAACAATCTTGAGCGCTAAGCGGCAGGCTTTGATGCATTGCGTGTTCTGATGACTTTCTATCGTGGCTTTGTTGTAGGATCGGCTCAGAAGGACTGGACTTTGGTCCCCACAGCCATAGAAGAGGCTTTGGGTGCCCATGATGCTGTCACCAGTTTACTGGTATATAATTAATAATCGATGTCATTAAACTCTCCTGGCGGTGATGTTAATGTTGTGGCTGATCAGTGCATATCTTTTAGCAGATTTCGCTGACATCAAAGTTTAATAATGTGCAAAATTAAACACACCATCCACATCAGATACAAGACAATGATCACATAAAATAAATTGAAACACTGCGGATTGTTTATTGTGCAAAATCTACTGTGATTATAATATAATTGATTATATGTATAACTAGCTATGAATATGCTGCACACTTACTGTAATTCACACCAATGCTTAACACCAAAATGTTACAGCTACAGTGCTGTATTTGTTAACTGATTTAAATTAATGATTGAATAAATGCATGAATTTCATTTTGGCCAAACTGCACCTCTGACTCTGCAAGAAACTCTAAAAAACATCTGCAGGAAACACCACCCACACTGTGCTTAAGTGAAAAAGTCTTTGGAAATGGCTTCGATGAAATTAGGAGCCGACATGAGGATGCCGATGGTGCAGAGCACGGTGAACATTGAAAAGGCCATGAGACACAAGCGGTCGATAACCGAGGCGGCGAATTTCCACTCGCTGCACAAAGACTCCTCTTCATCCTGGTCATGGAATCTCTTGGTAATATAGCGCACCTCATCCAGGATCTTGGACAGCTCTGTGTCTCCCTGACCGCTGCTCACTGACGGAGCCTCTTCGGACGTGCCCATTAGGCGGGCGCACACTACCCCTGAGTCAGGCGATGTGGCACAGGGCAGGCTCTCCATACCGCGCAGGCCCATGTAGAGAACGTTCCCATTGGACGGCTCCACGCTGGAGAGGCTGCTACGTGGACGTTTGTCGTGGCACGCTGAGCGCACCCGCTCCTCACCAGGCCTTTTCATCCGCAGGAACCACGCGCACCAGTTCACCAGGACCACCCGTGTCTAGAGAAGAGATAACAAGGGCAGTGTATATTATTGTATTTTACATAATTCATTTAAGTAAAATTTTTCCCAAATTGTTCATTTATATAATAATTAATATAATATAATTT
>QMIH01000217.1:0-39041 GCA_003987875.1 Clarias batrachus | reverse complement strand
CAAATTTAAAGCAGGTGTTTTATCACCTTGATAGGAAATAAAATAGATATTAATTTATTTATTTATTTATAAATAATAATTTATTAAGATGATTTATATCACACATATCAAGTGTGATTCTCTCCCAAATTATTAATTTATTTTCATGCTTTTCTCTATATAATAATTTTTTTCCATGGATTTTTTTCATATATCATTTATTTTCAAGTTTTTCTTTTTCAAATTATTTTTTTTCTGATATTTTTCTCACATTATTAATTAATTATCACATTTATTTTCCTCTGATTGTTTTTTACAATTAATTAATTTAATTGTTTTCCCTGAATTATTCATTTATTCATGCTATTTAAAGTTTGCTGCATTCATTTATTTTCACCAGTGATTTTTGACTTTAACACTTTTCTGTTTTGTTAGATTTACAATCCCACTTTCCTACAAAGACATCTCTGTCTAGTTATTGTTACTGTTATTATGATTATTAGCTGTTATTATTAATGATAATGTTGTTGTTGAGTCGCCACGGCGGACCATCCATACAAGCTTGGCACAAGTTTTATGCCGGATTACCTTCCTTACGCAACCCTCCCATTTTACCCGGGGTTAGGGCCTGGCACCACATCCAGTGGCTGAGGTTTGGGCACTGGCTGGGAATCTAAACCAGGCCTTTCGCATTGGCAGGTGAAACACCTACCACTGAGCCAGCAGTGTCAAACGATAATAACAATGACATTATAATTAATAAATAATAATGTTATTATTATTATGTCTACAATAATTATGGTTGAAATAAACATCTCACCCATCTTGGCATTTTTCCTCCATCAGGATCATGGTAGTGGTACTGCAGGACCCAAACCGTTGCTATCACTGACAGCCCAACAATAACCATGGTAGTGGCAAAATACTGGGCTTGAGAGAAACAGCACAGAGGAACAATTTCAGAACCCTCCTTTCTGAAAAAACTGACTTTTGGTAGAGTGCATCCACTAATCTTGAACATCTCATAACCAAGATAACATTTAGGCAGATTCCCTCAGCCTCATTACACATCTAAGCAGTTGATGGCCTTGCTCAAGCACCCAACAGTGGCAACTTGGTGATGCTGTGGTTTGAACCTAGGACTTTCTGATCAACAATCCAACGTCTTAATCACGGAGCTACCCACTTCCCACATTATACTGTACTATCAGATCATTATTCAGTTGTTCATTGTAGATTTAATAAATTATGTTTTATATTAGCTAAATAGAAAAATGTACCTGACTTACCAATTAAAGGCACAGAGTCTGACGTTGCAGGCATGATTTCAGCCACCAGAAGCATAAACACAGTCAGTGAGAGCAAAACTGTGATTCCTGGGAAAAAGAAAGACTCTTTACTTATTACTGCATTATCTTATATCACATACAGTAGATGAGTTTATAAGGTCTGTGTTTGGTTGGGAAAAAATATACTAAGTAATAATTTATCTAATAAACAATTGAGAGTAGTCTATATAAACCAGTTTTCAACAAGAAAACAAATTCCATCAAGAAATAGCTTCTCCAATTCCAATAGAAAATAACCTCTCGTTGTTATGTGTGAAAGACACAGAGATGGAATCGAGGGCTGTTGTCGTGACTTTATTAAGCTGGGAGCAGAGGCGAGATGAGATCTGTGCAAAAGGGATGAGCCCCCCCCAATCATCGTGGATGTTTTAAGATGCATGATGTTTGTATGACACCATGGGAAATTCAAGAAACATTAAACAACACCTAATGCATTGAGATCTTAAGTCTATATACTAAATCTATTGTCCATAAAAAAACTGAACTATTAGCTAAGATTGAGACTGATCAGCACTGCAAGTTATTTAAAAATGTCATTACTAATATAGTATAATGGGTATACAACTGAGAGCATTTTTAGTTTTTTTTTTTTTTAATTCCTGCTTTTTGCATTATAATTGGTTGAGAGAATCCGGTCTTGTCTGTGATTGGTTAAATCATCACAGCCGTGACACAAGAGCCTAGAGCATGAAGGCAGCATGGGTTTAGCGTGGTTAAGCACCATATCAGTGGCAAATGGCATAGAATTAGGGAGACAGCGTCCTCTGAGCAGAGCACAGCATTCGATGAATGATGTAAATGCTAGCAAAAGCACCTCAGCACTCAGTTCTGCTGCCCTTGTGATTTTAAAAGCAATGGGATGCACGGTATTTCTATATGTGTTATATGTCACACTAGATGCCGACGCTGTTTTAATCACACTTATAATCATTGTAAATTTCCAAATGCATGCAAAAGCAAGAGAGAGAGAAAGAGAGAGAGAGAGTTGTAATTCTCTTTTTGACCACTAGGTGCACTAGTGGGCTACACTGCTTAATGAGGAAGCAAGCATACTACCAAGATTCAAAGGTGCTGTATTGGCATGACAACTATTTACATTTGTATTGCCAAAGCTTAGAGTTAAGGCACAAGAAAAAAAAAAACAGAAATAGAGAGTAAAAAAAAAGTATAGAAAGAGTAATAATAAATAAAAGAGCACAGACGTTAGTCTACCACCACATCCAGAAAGGCACTCAGGGGCCATTGTAGAAAGAAAAGAAAAGGTCTGCCAGCTTTTGTTAGAGTGTTTCTCCTTAAAATTTGTATTTGTTTTCTTGACCAGATCCATGGAACATTAAAAAAAAAAAGTATTTCAAAAGAGATAATTACTATTTCATTCGAATCGATGGAGCTGTAAATGATTAACATTTAATTTAATGGTTGATAGAAATGCCCTTCCTACATCCTCCCCTTCCTACGTCTATAGACAAACCACAAGAACATTAACGGAAAAAAAAAAAAAAAATCAACCCAGGCTTAAAATCAAAGAGTCACTGTAACACATAGATGCATTTAGGACAGATGAGGCCCCGAAAGCAGCAGACACTCCGCTCGACTATAAAGCTTTTGAAATTCTCCGTATTGATTCTGGAAGCCGCTGCCAATGAATTGCTCCGAGCACGACATCATTCTGGCGGACAGACCACCACACAAATACAATTTAAGGGTTGATAGAATGAAGAAAAAAAAAAAAGAAAGAAAAACGAATTAGGCTTGACTGCGATTTCAGACTCCTGGAGTCTGCCCTGCAGGCATCTGTGCACCGGCTCTGTCTAAAATTACTCTGAAAATGAAGGTGTTTAGGAGGCAGAGCTATCTGCCTACATCGATCACAGAGATGTCTGACTCGACTATCAATCTCTCTGCCAGTCATTCATCTCAGCTGGCGGGGACGACGGCATAAATTGTCATGTGCTGCGCTTGCTCCAGTGTCAGGTCCACATGTTTAGAGCGTTTGCCAACGTCAGCAAAAAAAAAAGAAAAAAGAAAAAGAAGAGCAGCGGTGGTACAAGGGCGAGGAGCAAATTATATATGAAGGGAGAAGATCTATAATACAAGTAGATTGATCCTCCGAGTAACCTTAAAGCTTAACAGCTCATTAGGTTTAAAAGTGCACTGGTCAGTTTTATTGTCCTTAGTGTTGCAGGTCATCAGAGGTGGAACCTTATGTTCCATTAGTTGAGTATATAGTGCAATGTATATGGGTACTTTTTCCCAATATGATTAAATCCTAGTTATTATTATTATTATTACTATTACTCACTCACTCACTCACTCACTCACTCACTCACACTTTTCATCCTGTATTCAGAATCGCAGGGGGCCTGGAGCCTATCCCAGGAAACTTAGAGCATGAGGCGGGGAACACCCTGGACAGGGTGCCAATCCATCACAGGGCACACACACTCATTTACACACTACGGGGCAATTTGGGAACACCAATTAATGTAATCTGCATGTCTTTGGACTGTGGAAGGAAACCGGAGTACCCAGAGGAAACCCACCAAGCACGGGGAGAACATGCAAACTCCATGCACACAGAGACGGGAATCGAACCCAGACCCTGGAGGTGCAGGGCGACATTGCTAACCACCACACCACCGTGCCACCTTATTATTATTATTATCATTATTATTGCAGCTTTTTTAAAGCTCCTGTATTTTAATATTTCTTTAACAACTGAACACAGGTCTGCAAGCTCCCATGAAGTGTGTCAATTAATGCATTAGCTAATATACTCTACAGATAACGCATTTATTTAGACTTCAATCCCCTTTGGCTTTACTCTTTGATCTACAGTATGTACTGTAAATGAGCTACTGTGGCGTCATGCCATGCTATGCTATAAAACAGCAGTGCCGAGCAACAAGACTGGCGAGGGGGATCTTCCTGCTATACTGTATGTGAGTTCACATTATGGGGAATCTAACTGGCTCGTTTAAGCCTGAGGCAATACGGGGAAAAAAAATGCGAAAAAGACAAAAAACTGGAAATATTTTTCACTTTTGTTTTGTGTGTGTGCGTGCACATCGGAGACCCATCTGAATGTCTCAAATGTCTCAAAAGTGAATTTTGCATAATGGGTCCAATTTGAATAAAACGCCTTGGTGACATTTATTGGTGCCACAGAGAAGGGAAGAGAGGAACGTTATGAACCATAATTCCTTTTCAAGAGCCTGTCAAAGTATAGTCGAGTGAAAATCTACACTTCAGATACACCAGGCTTAGTCAGTGACAGGCATTTTTGAGACAGTGTAAACAAGTGTGTAGTCCTCGCCCAACTTACGTAGCAGCTAGCTTCATTTCTAGATGCTTCAAAGGAAGAAGCATGAAAACAAGATGCAAATCCGACAAAATATATCAGCATTTCACAATGTGTGCAAGCTTCTACAGATAAACTCTTCGCTGGTGGAACTAGACAAGCTGGTCTGTGTTCAAACTTAAGATGACAATGCGACGTTCTCCTAGGACAGTCCGTCTGCTCTGCGGCTATCTTGGGATGACTCGGTAATTTTCAGTCTCCTATTTAAATAAATGGAGAGAGAAAATCAGATAGTAAAACTACATATGAGAAGGTGGAGTTTCACATAGGGACTCAAAATGATTGTTAAAATCTGGCAAAAAAATATGAAAGATGTTCAAGTCAAACCGGGACTTGTCGTCTCATCAGCATAAGAAGAGAACAGAGGACATTCCTGCTAGCTGTCTCCTAATAGTCTCTTATTATAGCACGGTGGTGTTAATGTGTCAGGCTGCATGAGGAAAAATGGCTTATAACAGTCTAAGTGCAAGTATGCAACAGCATGTTACGGTACGGTCATGAGACTCTTAGCCGCAATAAAACACTTGAACAGTGCAAATGTTTGAAAGAAGGCCGTAGATCCATGATTGACAATCCTCAGAGCCTCTGCAACTGTTCCACCAAAGGCGTTCTGTTTTTGCAGGACAATGCTCAAGCTCATACTACGCCCCCCCCCCCAACCCGCACTATTTCCACATTATAGGAACTCAGCTATTTATTAGTTATTGCCACATCCCAAAACAGTGAGGTCAGAGTAGGTCTGATCTCACTGTACCCTTTTTCCACATGTTTGGGACATTAAAGGGGTTCCTGAGAGGCCAGTATTTCAGACGTGCACATTTTTTCTTTCTAGGACCTTATGATTTTCTCTCACTGCAATGTAAATCTGCATAACTGAGCACAACAAGATGAGTATGCGAAGTGAACATACTTTTTTCTGAACTTAACGTATTTTGTCACAGCTGAACCCAACTTAT
The DNA here is from genome assembly GCA_003987875.1 of Clarias batrachus. Taxonomy (NCBI): domain Eukaryota; kingdom Metazoa; phylum Chordata; class Actinopteri; order Siluriformes; family Clariidae; genus Clarias; species Clarias batrachus. The sequence goes on along the minus strand of QMIH01000217.1, from coordinate 33,396 downwards.
TTACAGCTGCACCATAACAACTCCACTTTCATATATAGGTGCCATATTATCTGTAGTACAGATTTTGTTATGTAAGTTTATTACGTCTGCATTATTATGTACAAGACTGTTCTCTACAAAGACACACTAAAATTAATGAATAAATAACATTACAGAAGAATATTTGCTGCATGCCTGTAAAGAAAGCGACACATTACACGACAGACCAATTTTCAGATTTGGAGGGACGGGCGGGGGGAGGGATGGGGGATAGGTGGTGGGGGGTAGGGGGATCCATAATGTAGGCTCCTGGGTTTTGCATGAAAATAGAAAGGAGCGCGTGTGACGAAGTTACCAAAAGAACTCATATTCTCCAGCATGCTCAGTAAAACCTAACAGCTGTTTTATTTACAGTACTGTGCAAAAGTCTTGGGAACATCCAAACAAAAGCCGTATGCAATGATGCTTTTGAAAACGTTTTCACATTAAAAGAAACTTCTATAAAAAGCACTAAGTAATAACATAAACAATAAACGGTCAATATTTGGTGTGGAATCTCTTTGCGTGAACATAAGCGGTGGTGTTCGATACAGATGAGTGCAGAATTCTAATAAAACAACTGTTAGGTTTTACTGAGCATGCTGGAGATTATGAAAGTATGGTAACTTCGTCACAATATAAATGTTGAATGTAAAACATGAAACTTCGTTAGTTTTTACACATCTCAGATCATTTGAATGATAATTGGCTCTCTTGTGAGACTACCCATACTGTACCCTGTTTATAAAGTACGTTCAACAAATGTTGACCTTAAGCCCTCTCGACATTTCAGAAAAAACACCTTGACATTTTGTGATGATTAGTATTAACATGGCCTTTTGCTTGCAAAAATTGCATTTGTGACATTAACATTTGCCACAATCTTATTATGAAGAGGATGTTGGGTTTTTCTGGATCACTAAGCGATATGAAAGCATGCTCATAGTGCGCGGTTGTGATAAGGATGCAGGTTTCACTCACCGAGGGAGATCTTCTCGCCCGAATCTGCAGGTAAGAGGAAGACGAGTAGAGCCAGCGTGGAGATAAGAACACACGGGATGAGCAGGTTAAGACCGTAGTACAGCGTCCTTCTGCGCATCACCACGGTGAACGTCACATCCGGGTACGGTTCTTTACAGCAGTCGTAGAACCTTTCGTTCCTACGGCCTGGAACCTCTAAACAACATATAACAGTGCGTATTTTGTAATGAGGGAAAAACCAAGAGGCCGTGTTACGCTCTGGAGGAAGTTCGCTTTGATTGGCTAAAGTTGTTCTCTTAAAGAGAAGAGTCATGGCAAATGAACTGAAAGTTCCTCTCACTGATCACTTTTGTCCAATTCTATACGGGTGGGTGTCGTCGGTTTCAAGATAATCCCATCTACAGGGTACAAGGGCTCACTGGAGCAACAAGGTGAAATAATTCCACCCGTGATATTTCATTTATATTTCACTCTGGTCCAAGGGATGATAATAAAAATGCCAAATTCTAACCTAATTTAGGAAATTTATACTCTTGCTCTGATTATCTGGAAGTTAATTAACTGGCCAGAATAAAGCACTTACTGAGGATAATTAAACGAGCCCATTTAATACCCTCCTGTGTTTAGCAATGTGGTCTTTTTTTGTTCCCCAAGCGTTATATCTCATAAGGATTAGAATAAATACCCGCTCCTGTGACTTTTTATTCGAAGTCCATAGTGGAGGTCAAATCACAAGCAGGCAGCAACAAAGAGAAAATCTATAATTCGTGTCAGCTGACAGATATGGATAAAAATGCAAGTACGGTGTGTTTTATTGAGGGAGCTTGCAAAAAATCAAGAAATGAAAAAATACGCAAGGCAGGGAAGTCGAAGAACATATAAAGCAGGGAAACTCAATAACACTGGGGTTATACAACCTCTCTGCTTCTGAGAACCCCAGCTATAGATATTAGACACATAAAAAACTTCATATGCTTGGGCTCATGACTCTTACGCCAAGATAGGCCAATCTAGAACAATAATATACCCTTATATACAGTATACTCATTGGAAAACCGATGATGAATATTTTCTATTTTTGCATTTTGAGTACATCAGGATGTAATTACCCACCTACAAGATCCCATTCTCCATTGGCGATATAGCCTGTGATGTCAGCCTCGATCATCTGCAGGTCCAGAGACCAGCCGCCGTACGTCCATGAGCCGAACTTCAGGTCACACCTCTGAACGTCGAAGGGAAACCAGCGCACGTCAATATGACACGTGCTCTTAAAGATACCTGTGGAGACGGAGGCAAGGTGAATACAGACACCCTTTCTTTTGGAAAGCAATCTGAAATCTGACTCCAATCAGTAAAGGATGGAGTTTTATATGAAAAATTTGACAACAAAATGAAATAACTCCCATCTTTGCAGGTTTGAATTAAATGAAGCAACAAATGCTGCAAAATGAGAGGATATTTTGTGTGTGTGTGTGTGTGTTGTTAAGGTGTTAAAAAGCACAACTGTCAAAATATTTTGTCAAAATTGCTTGGGTTATAAAAGTTTTATTTGTGGCTATTTATAGTATCAGTGATGTGTTGGTTGGCGGGACGGTGGCTTCATGGTTGTCGCCTTGCACCGCCAGGTTCTGGGTCCGAGTCCCACCTTGTGTGGAGTTTGCGTGCCGAGCTTCCTACTGTACATGGAGGCATGGAATATTGGTTGTTAAGTACTGATTATGTAGAGTGCCCAAACCTTTGCACAATGTCTTAATAATGTTTTAATTTTTTTTATTTCTGTTCAATTTACGGCATAAGAAGTGATTATGCATCAATGTTTGCTGAACATATTGTGCATTTTTTACATTTCCAAGAGAGACTGCGTTAACATCGTTTCAATTAAAAAAATCACCAAAATCTGTCATTTATCAAGGGGTGCCTAAACTTTTTTAATAAGACTGTATATATAGAGAAAACTCATGCATCGGTTCTAATTTTGTAGTGAGTCAAACAATACGTAGTGGCAGCAAATAAGATCAAAGAAAAAAGACCTTTGGAATTCCAAAGATTGTTAAAGATAAAGAGAAACAGATCAGGTGTTTGTTTGACCAAACAAGCTTAAAAAAATACTTTAGATTTTTTATAGTAAGTAACTTAGCTACTAGCTAAAGCAAATATGAGTCAATATACTGTGTAATAAATTAAATTAAATAAAATTAAATAAAAAGATGATTCAATTAACACAAATGCAGAGACCGGACCACGTGCGGATTTGCAGAGAGGAGAAATATCCCAAACGTGAATTAAACCTGACCAGAGTTCCAGAGATGCTCGTAAATTCATTTTATTGATGGCGGGAAGCACGCATAAATCCCACCTCGCTCAGACTCCAAGCTCTTTCTGTTTTTAAGCGAGGACGTCTGAGAAAGCTCATACATACGCATGAAGGCCATTTCCGATCACATAACCTAAAGAATGGCCCATTTCTGGAACATTAATTCTCACGGGCATTGATTTATCTCCAGGAGTTCAACTTGGTAGAAGAAGCACGGAGATGCAAGAACGAATGATTTATTACCGGCACGGTGCGTCAGGGTCCGGCAGAACTGAGTGACAAATCAAAACAGCGCTCTGCCGAGACCACGGCATCTCCATGAAATTCCATGAAGGTATCATTTGATGCTGTGACGTCACGCTAATCTGTAAGCAGTCGATTCCTCACACCTCATAACGTTCTACTTATATTGCAGAAGTTGATGTTGAATGAAAGCTAAATAAAGCTTTACAGTACCTGGTGGTAAGTATTGGCAGGCGCCGTTGGAACTGACTAGCACGTTGGTGTGAAAGGTGGCATCGAATCGCTCGTCAGCACTGTGGAAACCATGCACAAAGTGTGTGTGATTAGCATAAGAAGCCAATTTCAAAAGGCACACAATAAGCAACTTATTGACCAGAGACAATGGCTTGGACAGGAGGATAGATTCTAATGTCTAGGCATAGATTATGGATGTGCAATGAATTAGGGAGAAAGGTCAAAGGGCCTGCATCAAGAACTCAGGGTTAAGGACTATCTGGTGTGTAAAACAGTTGTGTGTCCATAAGAAAGCCACTTGTTAATGAGACTCATCAGAAAAACAGGCTTCAATTTGTCAGAGAGAATAAAGATTGGAGTTTTGAGCGAGGTCGTGTGGTGTGATGACTCCAGATTGACCCAATACCAGAGCGATCAGGGTAAGAAGGGAAGCGCATGAGGCGATGCACCCATCATGCATAGTGGCCACTGTACAAGCCTCTGTTGTGGTCTGGGGTCTAGGCTCCTCCAAAGGCATTTTAAACAAGCAAGAAGATTAAAGAGTAAATAACGCCCTTAATTTACCTTCATTACACAATCACAGTTATATTCCAGAGATCCCAGTGAAGCAGGCTGAAAAAATATCTAATTACCTGACATAACTGCATGAATCTCCAGTGTGGGCTAGAAAGAAATCAGCCTCAATCTTTCTTCTTGTTTTTTCATACAAATGTTAGGTGTAACAAAAAATAAGGTGATTAGTGATTAGCACATCCAGGGTCAGGGATTTGAATCGAACGTCTGGTGGGTGAGTTTTCATAGTTCCCCCATGTTTGGTAGGTTCAGTCCAAAGACGTGTGCTGTAGGCTGGTTGGCATGTTTATATTGCGCATAGTGCGTGACAGAGTGTGTGAGAGTGTGTAGATGCTTGCGCTGAGTTGGCACCCCAAAGACATACCATGTCTTATGCCCTAAGTTCAGTGGGATAGGCTCCAGACTCCCTGTGAGCATGCGGTATACAGTAGCTGATGGATGGATGAAAGTGATGTGGAAGCCAAAAGTGAAGTTGTATTTTTTTTCCTTAGAGCTTATTTATACATGGCAGCAAAATATTTCTTTAAAAATAATATTTTTTATTTTTATTTATTTTAAATTTGGAAGCAGACTATATATATGTAATCCTATGTATAAATGTGTGTGTTTATATACTATATACACATACACACACACATACACATGTGTGTATTATATATTACATTACATACATTATAATATGTATTATACTATTTTTTTCAGGGAGTACAAACTTTTGCACTTGACATACAGTATAATCCCTGAGAGTTTGCCCTTTCAATATTTTCCAGTTATTAGAACTAAAACACCTTGACATTTGGTGACATTTAGTCCTTAATGCAGGGTGTTCAAGTCAATCCGGTACTTTTGGTTCAGCAGAATGTGAAGACGGCTTGGAGCGAGGTCAGGACTGTACGGAGGAGGTGGCAGTAACTTAAACCGCGTTTCTGTAACATGCAAGTGGTGTTGGTGAATGAGTGTGTGTACAGACAGATGCGTCTCCTGTGAAATTTATTTGTTGATGTGCATGTGAAGATCGTCTGTTCCACTTGCTGAACTGCAGTGGGCTCCGAGCCACCTCGTCATTCATGGACGTACAACATTCTTTAACATTTTTATTGTGATTCACCTTCACTAACAAAATTTTTTGACTTGAACACCCCTTTATTAATCAGCACTAAGAGCAGATACATGACTCGGAACAGAGTCAGAGATACTAACAAGGTCATAAAATATGATTATTATTATTGATAATTATATTATGAATATTCGTGTGTATGTATAGTTACTCATCCTGTTTCACTGAGCCATGCAGTTACTTTCATTTTAATTAATTGTTGACGCCCCAGCATAGAGATAAAGGTGGAGGCGAGATCATCCTTAAGAAGAAATTCAATGCACAGGAATACAATAAAACGTAATCAGCTCAGCTGGGGGAAGACTCCCTTCATAAGACAGAGACAAATGAGGCTAAACCTTGTTTCCTTCAGCTCAGAGCAGAGTCGTTGTGTCCTTGCACTTCTTTCCTGCTCATTTGGCAGTTTCCATTATAAACTCTGACACCGTTGTGTGTGTTCGTCCTCCAGTCTAAAGCTATTCAGCTCTCTCGGATAGATAAAGAGATAAAGGTCAGGACTTCTGGGAATGTAAAGACCTTTATGTTTTACAGACCTGTTATAAAGAAGGATGTCAGGTTTCCAAATCTGGCTATCAGGAAATCGGACGCTCGTCACACCGGGATACTCCGAGACGTTCCATTTAAGGTAATGATCGAACCAGTACTGTAAAAGTACAACATCAGGCTGAACAGAAGGATATGAAAGCTGCAGAAATCAGATTAATGTAGGGTAAAGAGGCAACGGTGATAAACTTTAATTTGTGTACAAAGCATCTTCCTTACAGTTTAAATACTGGTCAAAGTAGGATAAAAATAGTATAATGTGAAACATGATAAGTAGACAATGTGATGCATTTTTTATCTGCTACTGTACAATGTACAGTACCTAAACAGAGGGAATAAATAGTTTTATGGACGTTTAACATAATGATAACTTAAAATAATAAAGCAATACTAAACATTAGAGATGAGCGAAAAATCGATCCAGTGATGTATCACAAAATGTATCACCACTCTGACACATGTTCACAATTAAGATGGTATAATGTTGCAATTCCTCTATGATCCTGCAGGTGGTGCGCTCTAAACTATTCACACATTACAGGCAGTAATAAACATTTACAAGAATCATTGTCTCAAGAGAGCACACAACATTATAAGTCTTCTCACACTGCCCATACAGTGGAACCTTGGATTACGAGCATAATTCGTTCCAGAAGCGGGCTCGTATTCCAAAACACTCGTAAACCAAATGAAATCATCCCATAAGAAATAATGAAAACTCGAATAATTTGTTCCACAGCCCAAAAATTAAATACAGAAAAATAATTAATACAATATATAAAGTAAAAATAAAACAAATTAACCTGCACTTTACCTTTAAAAAACAGATAAGTGTTTCCGTTTGTGCACGCAGGCGCGGTGTATTTGTGTGTGTGTGTGTGTGTGTGTGTGTGTGTGTGTGTGTCGGTGTGTGTGTGGGTGTGTGTGTGAGTGTGTGTGGAATTAGCCCCTTCGCTCGCCTTGTCTTACACAGTAAAACTCAGTAAAACTCCTCCTGTGTGTGTCGTTATCAAAAAAACTCGTAAACCAAGACATGTTCGTTTTTCAAGTCAAAATTTATTAAAAATCTTTGCTCGTCTTGCGGAACACTCGTTAACCGAGTTACTCGCAATCCGAGGTTCCACTGTATATTCTTTGCCCTCCTGCCCTCTGGGAGGCGCTACAGGAGACTCTGGACCACGGCAAGCAGTTTCAGGAACAACATCTAATCTAATCTATAAAGCATTTAAAATGCGGTATAAGAGAACTAAAACACTATCGCTTGATAAAAGTGTCACTGGGTTGCATCGCACCACCCCAACATCAATTATTAATATATTAATAATTATATAAATTCTATGAATATATTAGCAATTATTAAACAGCACACTGTTTTTCTTTTATTCTTTACATGTTGCTTGTCACTTACATTCACAGCTAACAGGCAGTAACTAATTCAACATCTTCATGTGAAATAACCATAAACATGACAAGCAGGTAAATAAAACGCTCTCTTTCTTGTTAGACTCTCAACTACGTACAGTATAAGATGGCACCCACTAAAGAAGATGCATGTGACGTTCTAAATAGCAGCCAAATCCATTTTCTTTCTGCGCAAGTCCAAGTGCAGTCACAGAGGCGCAGAAAGAAAATTACACCGCGTGCTCGGATAAAGGTCAAAGCCATCCACAAGGCCGGTTTGTTTCTTACTCCGGGGACCCACACCACTTAAAGTTGATGGATAGAGAACATACCAAATGTTGTACTGCATGTCCCAAGATGGTGAAGTAAACAGCTTCGACATTCATAGTCATTTGAGACTTTATTTTCATTTCTAAACTAATAAACTGACCACGTTAACTTTACTTAACAAGCCAAAAGTTTGGATAACTGAAATAAAAAGTAATACACTAATCAGCACTACTGTATTTTTACTTTTACATCTGTTAAAGGACACCAGGAGATTTATAAAACAGCGTAGTTTACTATTTACAATGATACAGTGAAAAATAATGCAGTGACGCTAACAGAAATTGTTTAACGCTCCAAATATGGATATATATCTGGATTTAAATCTGGAGAGGGTGTGGCTGAAACCTGGACCTTTTTTTTTTTTCGGTGAACGAATCATTAACCCCAAAGAAAAACTAGAATGTTCTGTACCGTCCCCCTAGACGAACAGTAGAAATGCCTCATGACTCAAGTTCATAATAATTGGTCATAAATACAATTATTCAACAGTTAGTTTCCAACAAAGTAATTTGTTTGGAAGAGGCATTCCATCAGTGCTGATATAGAGCAATAACAGCACTGGGATGTTTAAATAAATGCAGTATATCTTTCCGCTTCAAGTGTGATCTAATAATGGCTAAACAAGGGCATTACTTGGTGTGTGGAACAAGGGATTCTCCACATTAGCTTTCCATTTTATGCAGTTTGGAATTTGAACAGTGGGTTTGCTGAGGAATAAGGGGAGACATAAAGAGAAACAAATGAGATTTCTATTCAAATTCTATTTCAATTTCCTACTAAACTAAGGTTTTCTATATTTGTACGGCTAAGTTTTTCTTCTTATTTTATTCCATATTTATTTCTTATTCATAATCTTTTTTATGGTCGATATTATAAGCATTTCCTTGCATATTGTACTGTGTACGACTGTGTGTGTAACATCTGGGCCGCCTCGGCCCCGGGGAATAGGATCTGGCTCACCGGATTACTGAGCCGCCTCTTTATCTCCCCCTAGTGTGTCTGCGTGCATTTATGTTTCACTTTGCACTTGATCAAGTGCACTTGATCAAGTGTGTCCCCCTTATGTGTCTCTATTTAAACCAGCCGACCCCGTAGTTCCCTGTCTGTTCACTGTGTGTTTTTCGTGTAGTGTGCGTGTGTGTGGCGCGAAGAGTGACTACGATTACCACTCTTCCTCTTACAGGAGTAAACCAGGCGGGAGAGCTGCGGCGAACCAGTCTCCGGGAGGAGACGTTTGGTGAGCGAGTGTCAAGTTCAAGTGAGCTGCACTCGATCTTTCTGTTTGTGGACATTCGTCAGCCAGAGCGGCTGATCCTCGTCAAGGGCTGAGTTACAGCCATTTCGCGCGTCCGCAGCTCCAGCCTGGAATCCAGGCGGAATTCTTGTTTTGTTTTCTTTTCTGTTGTTTATTTGTTTAATTTATCCGTAAAGCTGGGAAAAAGAATTCAGAAATAAAGAAATAAACGAGTTGAACTAAAAACCTGCATCTGCGTCCAATCCTTCCCAGGGAATCATGACAGTGTGCAGTATTTAATTGCAATTTTAATTGGATTTTTTCCCCTTCTTTGTAGTTTCTACCACACGCTATTCTGCTTTATTTTTATGTTTTTACTTTATGATTTGTCAAATATTTTTCTGTAATTTCTCTCCTTTATATTCCTCTCTTCCCTTTCTTCTCTCTCTCCTCTCAAGCCCTCTCGTAGGAAAGCCTTCCAAGTCCATAAATATGAAACTTTATATGTTGCTAACAAAGTCTTTACAGTCCTCTGAAGACAAGGGAGGTGGCGAGGTATAAAAAACATAATAAATGTGTGTTTTCTGCAAGATAAATTGTAAAAGGATTGTCTCACCAGCTGCAGCCATATGTTTGTTGTGAGAACTTGATTCTTCTCATCCTGCACACATGGGCGTAGAAATAAAATGGTGAAATAAAGAAAATTAATGACTATCCTGAGGCAAATCCATGATCTCCATTAGAACGGATAATGGTATAATTAAGAGCATACTGTTTGTAACAAGCTTAACATCTTGTTTAAATTACGACCCCTACAGTCCGGAGCTCTTATATGGTTAGGAAATGAAATGTGCAAGACATCAGGCTTCTTATCACTTAAACAATCGGACAGTGTTATTTTTAAACTCTAAATGCACTGATGTTGTCACTGAAGCATCTTAAAGTTCAGTGCAATGCTACACACACTTTCACTGTGCAGTATTGTTATAAAAACAAGACATTAACCCTATTTCAAATAAACTAATACAAATAATATTGTATCAGTCTGAATATGATAATGTAATAATTATAATCTGATATAATAGGACTTTCAGTTTTATAATATGAAAGACATCATCATCAAAATCGGGTAAAATTATTTCCTTAATTTTCAAAATTACAATTAGCCTTGTACTGTACATTGGTGAGTCAAAAATGATCCGCTCTCAGGCTGTAAAAGCTGTTTTAATTTAACTTTTAGAAAAGACAAATACATACAGTAATTTTTCAACATAATCTCCTAGTTTTCCAATAGACTTTGTTCATCTGTCAACAAACTTTCGTATTCCCTTATTAAAAATATTTTCGGCTGAGCAATGAATGTGTTCACTTCTTCTTCATCAGAAACCAATCTTCGTCCTCATTGGGCTGCTTTCAGTCAGGAGACAAAACAGGTGAAAGATCAGGACAATGGAGCGAGCTTTTGGATAGCAGTCCTCTGCGCTTAATCCGAAGTTTAGGCTTCAGCTCTTCAATAAGCGTCTCACTGTTTTCACGTAATGGATGTGACGTGTCTGAAATCAGTCTTTCATAAACTAAATAAAGAACATGATTGAATAGTCATATTTAATGAATGATATTTAACATTTATCTTTTTTTTGTTCCTCTTTGTGCTTTTTGACCCTCAGCAGTGGACTTTACTCTTTAATTTACAAGTAAACATTTAGTCAGGATAATTCCAGTAGATGCAGTATTTCTAGTGTATCAGTATGGTTCGGTGGGAACAAGATGAATTAGACCTACTTTTTCCCCCATGGTAAGGTTGACCTTTAGAGCTTTGTTTACAATAATTTCCAAACCACTCCTGAGTTATTAAAATTCATAATGTTTTAATAATTAATATTAAATATTAATTATTAATTATTTGACTATTTGACCAATCTTTTATTTGACCAAGACAAATCAGTTTTTTTTTATTGCATATCATTCCCACTAGAGCATGGTCCTTCTATCTGCCTTGTTTTTATAATAGGGTTTTTATTATTATTATTATTATTATTATTATTATTATTATTATTATTGTTGTTGTTGTTGTTGTTGTAAATTAACAACTGCCAGTTTTATTATATATTTTATTTATTCCTAATGCTTATGTTTTATTTATTATTATGATTATTATGATTAGTATTGTTATTATTATTATTATTATTATTATTATTATTATTATTATTATTATTGTTGTTGTTGTTGTTGTTGTAAATTAACAACTGCCAGTTTTATTATATATTTTATTCCTAATGTTTATGTTTTCTTTTTATTTATTTATTTATTATTATTTATCTGCCAGTTTTATTATAGGTTTTATTCCCGATTGGTATGTTTTATTTTAACCTTTTAAAGTACTTTGGCCAACTGTCAGATGTTATAAAGTGCTATAAACAAACTTTGTTTTTTTATAATGATAATGAAGTAGGTTTTGATTTTTCATATTAACATATAAACATGTTACAAGGAAATCCAGCAAAGCCTGATTATACTCTTACACTATACATACTGTACAGTATAGACAATACAGTACCTACAGTAATGGCACAAATTCGATTCTCGCCGTCTGCCCTTACCACGTCCATGATCTGCATCAAGCTGAAGCTGAAGTTGACGGTGAGCGACTGGGTGTCGTTAAACACGGGTCTCTCCAGAGGGTTGTAATCTTTCATGAGGTCTCGATACAGCCTCCTCTGATGCTCTCCTTGAATGGATGCTGTGAGCACAACAGAGATAATCAGCAAACAAAGTGAAACGCACTTTTCTCCCAGCACTGTCAGTTTGAGGAAAGCAGTCTGTGCTGCACAAACGCTCGCTGAGGAAGTCTTCAGCCTCGGGAAGCAAATGAGAAGTGCTTGCAAATCAACTCGAAGGGCTTGAGCAGCTCATTAGGATGTAAGCGCATCGATTTGAGACTATAATCAGTGAGTTTCTGCTCAGTTTCAGTGCAGGAAGCTTTATCTGTCTTGGAGGAGACAACTCACTACCAGCTGTCACATAAGCACACTTTTTGTCTACTAGTAAACTTCAGCCAATTAAGAAAAATCAAACATAATGATCCACATTTTAACCATTCGAATTATGGTTACATATATAATACAAAAAATACTGTATATACAGTGTGTGCCAAAGAAACTACTTCTGAAGTTTATGCAACATGGAAGTGACCAATGTTGTTTCCCTAAACATTTCAAGTTGGTAAATTCTGCCGTTTTGGAGAGATGGTTTTAGATGTGCCCCCCAAAATGGCCATTTTTCAGTGTTACACTGACTCCCTTCATTTAAAATGCAAATGATTGATATTTCCTTATGAAAACAAAAAGAAACTAAAGTTGGCGATAGACTTCAAAGACGCATATGACCTGTAAAAATTGTTGCCTAAATTGATTTTTGGTAAAAGTTTAAAAAGTTTAGTTTAGTTTATTTTAGTTTAGTTTATTTATATAGCACATTTACTACAGCCATAAGACTGACCAAAGTGCTGTACATCCATAAAACATCATAAAAGAATAAAAGTATACAACTATAGCCTAAGAAAAATAAAAAATAAAATAAAATAAATAAATAAACACAGAAGCTTAAAAGGACAGTAAAGCCTAGTAGGCCAGTAAAATCTATAGTGTAGTGTCCGTAACCATGTCGAATTCATGTTGCAAGATCTTAACAATTTTGCATTTTAGAATAATATACTTTTTTCAGGTTTATGCCTTTTTATGTGAAATCTAAATGGTCCAAGTTTCATCTGAGTGACCGTTAAGATTGTTGAAAGGTTTGAATTCAAAAATGTTATTGACACTATATAAAAGGGCATGAGATTGTATTTAGCAAATGTGCTATGTGAGATAAATCTAAATGTTTATGCATATTTACAAATAATAAAAGCATGGATTGGATGATAAGAAGTATTATGAAAAATTGTGTTATTGGATCCTATCTGAAGAGTCACTTTTTCACCTAGGCGAGACACTCTTTAGCATGAATGAATAATTCTGGCTGTTAGTGTTTGAGGTGAACATCTATAAACAGTATACAGCAGCACCATCCCATGGATGATTATTTTCCTATAAAAGCACATTACTCTCACTTATTAAGATGACAGATCATACCACAAATCCCATGATCAAACTAGCATCTATCAACATTACTCTGCAAAACCTTTTTTTCCCCTCTAAATGCTCTTGTAATGAAATACTTCCACCTTTTTTCCCCAAAAGTTCAAGAGGCCATGTATTTCTCATGAGTTCTTTTACACTCGGCCACATTTGTAGTCAAAATTCAGAAGAGATAAAGGCTTGCTTTGTGTCAGGATATATTCCCAGAAGAATTTAACCTTTCATAATCAACTTTCACTCCCAACCTTCTGTGAGATTAGATCAGGCTTTTTAATGTATTATGCCTCCGTGATTCATCCAACGACAGAGAGAGAGAGAGAGAGAGAGAGAGAGATGGTAAGATAGATGTGATGCGTTGAGAGAAGCGCAGGCTCCGTATACAGAGACAAAGCATGAGCTGTAATTGCAAATTTAATTTAAGGTTAGTCAGATGAACCAAAATGGAATGGAGCGCCATCCGTGATACTCCCTGTACGCTGTGATTAAAGACCTACAGCAAAATCTTCCACTGAGGAGAAACGCAATTACCAACAAGGAAATGAGAGCAAATATCTGTTATAACTTCCCGGCTGTATTTACGTATGGAACTGTCAAGTTTGTTCTTTTTCTTCTATATATTTTATAATAAATTCACAAATTTTTAGCCGAAGGTCGAAGTTTTGCATTGCATCCTGAAAACATCATTTTTCATTTGAACAGTGGCGGATCTAGAAAATTATTAATGTTTTTGTGGCTTCAAGGAACGCTATTCTTATTCGGTGTATACACTAGGGTGCACATTTTTACATTGTCCTATAAAAATTAAATAAAGGCTGATGTGTGATTGACTTGAACCTGATATCTGAATTGGAACGTCAGATGAATTAAAAAACTCTTTTATTTTTAGAACACTAGGACACTAGTGCCGGGGTGGCAAATGGGGCCCGTGCCACCCCGGTAGATCCGCCCCTGCATTTGAATAATATTTCAAGCTCAAATCTTTTGACACGCCAACAAAGCAAACTGAAATGTCAAAGACGTGCCAGGGATACAAAGAGGCGTCAACCAGTTTTGAGCTCTCGCACGGATTTGATTGAAAAGATTTTGATACGAAAATAAGACAAAATTCGAGGTGTATACAAATGTATTTACAGTACATTACTCTCCTTATAGCATACAACCGGTTCATGATTTTCATATGTGTACGCACTTATGCAGTTGAGTGCAAAAGTTAGCACACCCTTTTAACTCGACGCTATACTGTAAATGCAAGCTTTTGGTGTGTTAATTAAAAAATATATATGATTATGAAATAATAGCTTATTTCGGCATATCGCTTTAAATCCTTTTCTTACACCGATTCCTTCAGATCAGATCTAGGAGGCTTGTCTGATGAGTTTGCCATTGGGGTTAAAGTTTTTGTCACACAGTTTAGCCCACATGCTTTATTATTATTTTCTTGGAATCATTTTTGGATGATTGCCATTTAACATGGCAAGAATAAAATCTTTTGCAATTATTGCAAAATTACAGATTGATTCGCCTAGATTCACAAGATTTCACTTGCTAAGATTTTGTGCAGTGAAAAGCTAGAGCATACAGACTTTTGCTCATAATTATATAATCACAGCCACAATGCAAAATTGCTCGTCCTATAGAAACTGTGTGTATGTTCTGAAGTATATACTGTACATTTACAGTATAAGTGACTAAGGTGTGATATACTGTACATGCCTTCATTACATTAAACAGAGCAGCAAATGCTAAATTTCCTAGACCCATAGAAAACTGTATTTATTTATTTATTTTTCACTGAATTTGGTACATTTAATGCAGAAACAATGCAATCAGCCTTAAGTGCATCTCAATATGTGGTCTTAATGAAAAGCAATCCTGTATTCCAGCCAGACAATCTTGAGTACTGCTCTTGTCATATCTCAATAAATAATGTAAATAACAAATAAGACTTAAGTCTATTGCAAAATAACTTATATTGCATAATAAGTTTTATTCAAAAAAGTTTTTGTGGTTTTGGTGAATAAAAGAAGAGCAGAAATATTTCATAAAAGACTGCAGTGTTTAAAATGAGCAGTTCTCAGCAATAATTATGGATTATGCGTTGCATTTAATTGTTTAATTAGTTTAATTATAGTGCAGTTATGTACCCTTCATATGCATTTCACAGTGTAATATTTAACTCAACATGCCTTTTATTACTCACCCTTCCACAAACATGTAGTGATGACTAGACAAAGCACAAAACCGCAAATTTCCATTTTAGCCTGAAGAATGGGAATGAAATCAGGACTGGGAAATAACCCGAGTCAGACCTGCTTCTCCTCCTTCAGCGATGGAATGAAAGCCCTGGAAATGCACTGTGTAAAGGGAGATGAAAGAGCATGAGGTTGCCAGATTGGGCCTTTCAACTCCATAACAATCAGCCTTAAAACTCGTCCTAATTCACTATAAACTGGTGGAGTCTACATATAATATCTACTTCTTCTATATTATGCATTGTTTATGTTTATTTAGCTACAATGTGATTTATTCCAAACTAACTAAATAGACATAAAGTGCAGATCTGGCAACCGAGCAGAATCCCCTTCAGCATCAGTCCCATCCACTATCAGTAAGTACAGTATCAAGCTCCTGATTACTGATTAGACTATTAGATATTTAAGAATTCCCTTCCTAAAAACATCTGTATATTATTCGCTGTATTTAACACAATATTTTATTATGTCAAGAATTCAAGAGTTCTGATATTTGGACTACTGATCAGAAGGTCCCAGGTCCAAACTTCTTTACCTTCTCATATCTATCTATCTATCTATCTATCTATCTATCTATCTATCTATCTATCTATCTAAATATTGGTGGGTTTTCTCTGGGTACTCCGGTTTCCACCCTTTTATAGTGCGTCTGCCAAATTGCCAAATGTAGTTTTGAGTCAGTTTTCACTTTGGGTAGGGGTGTCTTTGGTAAATTTCACAAATCCATTCATCTAGGAACCTTTGTAGTCCAACTAAGGATCTTGGAGGGCAATGATGATTTTCATTGTATTTAGTCCGATTCAAAGTTTGCGGTAGGATCTCTGGTCAAGATTCACACACTCATTCACCACTATAAGCAAATTGGTAGGGTACCATCTGCATGTCTATGGACTGAGGGTGGAAACCGGAGTACCCAGAGAAACCCACCAAGCATGTGGAGAACATGCAAACTTCATGCACAAAGACTAGAGGCTGGAATTGAACCCAGATCCTGGAGGTGCAAGGTGACAGTGCTAACCGCTAAGTCAGTGTACTGCAAAATATACGCACAATGCCCCTTGAATAGCATTGAATTTTGATGCCAAAACAAATGATTCAGCAGAGCTTTAGTCTCTTTAACCTTGTCCAGCCTTTCTCACCCTCTCATCTGTACACTCTGCTCAGCTTTCAAAGCTAATCATTCAAACAAACAAACAAACAAACAAACAAACAAACAAACAAACAAACGAAAACAGCACAACCTTAAACTCATATCGAAACTGTTTTCCTAATGTAGAAGTACAGTACATTCCTCTAAAGAACAGATACATTTTGAATTTTCTTGTCTTCATCATTTCTAGTTAATATAATCGATACCATCTACCGCAGATACATGGACATATATTTTGTCTTTGATTCCTTTATATGATTTGCATACTGTAGTTATATTCATACTTAAAAAGTCCAGAATATCAAAAGGATTTTTTTTTAGTTTGGTGCTTTGTTTCCAGGTAGAGCTCTTGTAGAAATCTAAAAACAGGAACCATCCAAAAAGGACCATTTTCCCTAACAGTGCGTAAAAAGAAACGACTGATATTTTATTTATGTTCATTTCGTGCAACAGCTTTAACAACCTTTTATTTATTAGCATTAGAAGTCATTACCTTCGGCATGGCTCCCTAGACTTTAATTTATCTACACAGTTGGAGATTTCTGTGTAAAATGTGTGCCGTCTACACAAACCCCACAACGACACTCGCATTATCAGCCCTCAGGAGCAGCCCATATGGAGAAAACTATGACCACTCTCCTCACACAAACACTATTTTATATCCTTCACAGCACGGATAATGAGACGCCCTGGCTCAGCGCTTTGCTGCCCTCCCGGTGTGTTTTGCAGTGATGTTGTTGGCTCTCTTGCCTTTCATGTCCTGTGTGATTGAAAGCAATGTGGCAGAGACTTGGCACCTAGCCCGCTTGCACTGCTTGGCTTTCTCAGCTAAAGCTCCATATTGAGTCGATTCATGTGCTCCCGGAGAACGAGAGAGCGTATATCTGCGTACCGGGGCGTTTACAGGTCCCTACAGCTGAACCGGGTAATAAACACTCTTACAGCACCAGATGGACCAAACAATCAGCACGTACAGTACAATATCACCACCTGAGGACAGCTGCTGGAAAAACACATACGGTTTATGTTGATGGGAATGAGATGGGAAAGATTTTTAGATTGCTCCCATACTGTTCCCTAAAATGCACTCATCATCATCATCATCATCATCATCATCATCATCATCATCGTCATGCCTCCTACTTGTTTCTTTAGAAATAAATTTGTTTATTTTTAATTCTATACACAGATTACACCACGTGCAAATGTTTACAATTAATTTTCTTTATTTCAACAATAGACAGAATTTTTGACATTTTAGACATAGTCTTAATCGCGTCATCTTTTTTTCTTATTATCATGTACAGTACACACTCGCACTCAGCACAATCACCTTGCACCTCCAGGGTCCAGGTTCGATTCCCGTCTCTGTGTGCATGGAGTTTGCATGTTCTCCCCGTGCTTGGTAGGTTTCATCCGGGTACTCTGGTATCCTCCCACAGTCCAAAGTTATGCAGGTTAGGCTAATTGGTGTTCCCAAATTGCTTGTATCGTGTGATTGGATGTGTGCATGGATTGGCACCCTGTCCAGGGTGTACCCCCCCTTGGGGTGTGGGGGTGCAATGCCATGGTGATAATGACTACGCCACTGCGCTGCCTTCTATTCTATTCTATTCTATTCTAGACCACACCTTGTGCTCTGTTTTTTGTGTTTGTTTTTTACTGTAGTCTATTTTCCTTTATCATCTGATCTATGCTATTCTATGCTATTCTATTCTATTTTTCACTCACTCACCCCTTTTCTACACTGCATAACCCTGTGCAGGGTCACAGGAGGCCTGGAGACTATCCCAGGGGACTCATCACATAAGGCAGGATAAACCTTGGAAAGTCTATCGCAGGGTCCAGCACATACCAGTTAGCCTAATATACATGTCTTTGGGCAGTGGGGGGGCTAGGGGGGGGAATCAGAGTTTGTGGAGGAAACCCACCCAGCGCTTGCACACACACACTAACAGAATCTCTTAGTTTTGATCACGTGACGCTTGGCAGACAAAGCGCATGTGTACTACAGTACTCGTATATTAAGACCTTGCTCGTTTATCAAGTTAACCTACATTAAAACTGTATCTCGACTTGCAAAATGCTCACAGACCAAGTTACTATAAGAATATACAGTTTACACTCTATACTCAAGTCAACAAAGTAAAAATGAATAAATATGAATGAATAAATAAATAAAATAAATCGATAGCTTGCATGAAGGTTAACAGTAGTGCCAGCAAAAGTAGCAAACACTCATTGATCGTCTTTACTAATTATGAGATCGCAAGTATACAGTAACTGTAATTATAACACAACACACGGCAGTTTCTTTTCCTGTCCCAATGCACATCATACGCCAGCTTATAAAGTCAGACAAATGCCTTCTGCAGCAAGATATCAGAGAGTCCTAGTGCTAGACATTGCATTACTTATTACTTAGTGTTGTTTATTGGAGCTTGTATGAAGATTTATTTATGAAATCTGCTGCTTTTGACTTTATCATCGATAAACTCAGCCAGCTTCTGCCTCATAATTCTGCACAGGCAGTGTGTAATGAGGCAGCTTAATGTCCTGCTGCAGTTAAAATACAATGTGCCATCTGGTGGCTGATGGGGGGAAAAAATAGAAGACCTGCATGGGTTACACGGCCTCAAAACAAATTATGAAAATTACATTTAAAGTCTTGATGTACAGCTTCCTGGCTGGTTTTATAGATTAAAAAGACAATGTGTTATAATGTTAGTGTTTTTTTTGTTTTTTTTTTTTAAAAAAGGACGATTTATGGCAGATGCTCAACAATGCTGCACAAAAATATATTTTGTATATATTCCGGAATTATTGCCGGTATGATTCACAATTTCACTTTTAACAGCAATGAGCTGTTAATGCAAGAGATTCGGTTGATTAAAGCTCGTTTTTCAACAGTCTTGTATAGAACAGATGGATTGCTTAGGCATCCCGGCAGACATGCAATTAAAAAATGATTCAAGTTAACAGGCAATGTCTTAATGAGCTACAGATTGAATTAGAAGATTTTAAAGCATCAATACCAAGCGAGCCACATTAAGGTCATAGAGCTACGGGCCTTAACCCTATCTGCTCCAGGGACGCCTGATCATGCTCTGACTCCAACATCCTATCAAACTAAATAAATAATGAAATACTGAAATAAATAAATAATGAAATAATCACTATGTTGTAATGTACAGTATAGGTGACTGTAATAAAGGTTGCATTTGTTAATAAAACAGTTACAGCTTTCCACAAGGAGGAGCTCTTTCACTTTCTTGAAAACCTTGAAATCTGTATCAGAATTCATGATGACAGGTCAGGTAGGGTTTCAAACTGCAAATGATCTTGAACAAAATGGTGCCCTTGAATTAACTGTTACATTTGGCCTTTTTTTTTTTTTTTTAACCAAATGTGCACTGCTAATGGGGTTGACTGGAGATTTAACATAAAAAAAGATCACTAAGCACAGTTGCATCAAAGTTTTTGAACACCATCAGCATGTTTCATTAAACCACAAGATTCATTGCCAAAGCTTGGTGGGGGAGAACATGCAAACTCCATGCACACAGAGACGGGAATTGAACCCAGACCCTGGAGGTGCAAGGCGATAGTGCTAACCACCACACCATTTTGCAGCCTGTATATATTATGACCAATAGTTGCAAGGACCCTGAGACTCATCAGGGAACACATCATTATCTGGGTGATATACAGATATACTGTAGCAGGGATTGATGTGCAGTCATGCTGTGTGCTATGAGGCTGAAAGTTCTTTGTAATGTTAAAGGTGTTTAATTTAAGATGAAGTCCAATTTCATTGTTGGAGGTTCAGGAATTTCGGTCCTAAACTTTTGTGCGACTGCAGTTGGAAGCCATAAGAGCTTCTTTTGGTCCTTAGTGTTTCTGACAACTAAGAAGTTTGGTCTGAAATGCATTAATAGACTTCAATGACACTTGTGTTGCTCAGTTGTTACACAACGAGCTTCACATCCTTTCCAAAGATCCATTCAGGGATTAAATGTTATCCAACATTCCTAATGGTTCTCACAGACGTGTTCCGTGAGCTTTTTCTTATTAAAACTTTATATTGAATATCAGTAAGGTAAGTTGGGACTCGGTATGACCCTGACTCCTGGATAAAGTGACTCCAGAAGATGAATGAATGTTGGATGGAATTAGAAGGCCTATAGATTGGGATAAACAGGATAACTACTAAAGTTTGACTTCAACCCGGATAATAATTCGTCAAGCTTGGCTTTAAACGCGGCAGGTAACTTCAATTGGTGATTTTAAAAGGTAAGGAAGGAGAAAAGAGTAAAGAATCTTTAATTTTTTAAAGAACTGTTTAATCAAAATTATACAAAAATACAATATTGGCTGTTATTAAAAAGAACAAAAAGGAAAAACTGCAGTCGTGTGCTTTTTATACAGGCTAATGAAATACAAAGTGTAGATGACAAAAAGTTCAACAATTAGTTTGTAGCAAAAAAAAAAAAAAAGGAAAAAAAAAGATGTGCATTATTTAGAGGTCAGCGTTAGCATATTTATTAACCAAACATTTTCTTGAATAACCACATTTAATAAAAAGGGAGGGGTGGGGGGGGGGGCTCCAGCCACAGCATCGAGCAGAACCAAATGTTTCCTTCTAACTCTAAGAAATCATTAGTGGTTTTTCCTTAAGGCTGAACTTCTTTCTTTAGATGATCTGAGTGCCGGAACAGCAGGAGCAAAAAGACTTTGAAGCTGATAAGGCCATGTGATGGAATCGAAAGGTCAGGCTAAACTGTGGACTAAAACCTGACACATTCCAATTTAAAGGTATAAAAATACAGTATGAAACCGAGTTATAATTAGCAACTGTAGATAGTGTTTAAGATGCTAAGTGCTTGGGTAGTGTGTGTCATGTGTGTGTGTTAATAGTTCTCACTGGTTATGAGGCGTTCAGGTCTCAGCACCTCCCTCATGAATAAAACAAAAACTTAACAACAGTGTGATAATTACACAGCAAGCATAATGACAATTCAAAGATGAGATGAAAAAAAAAAAACATACAGACAACCAGACAAACAAACAAAATGCACGCACATCAGGGACACAATCGTGCTGCAAATATATAAAAAAAAAAATTAAAAAAGAAAAATTGACCATACTAAAGGGAAGACACTACAGATGATTTTTTAAAAATGCAAACGACAGACAGAGTTTCTCTGCCGAGAGATTCTTATTTTTGGGCGGCTGGAACGGATTATCTGCATTTACATTATTTCCTATGGGAAAATGGAACTCGCAAGATGAAATTTCTTCTTAAGAATAATAATTGTTTCTCTGTACTGTAATTGTGGAGTGGGCAGGGCTTAAGGTTGTCACTGCAGTTGCCACGTTTCACATTGTGATAATGGCTGCAAATGGAACAACAGTGAATTAAACTTTTGATTTTTTATTTTTATTTTACACAAATTATTTTAAAATCTAAAAACTGTTGAAAATAATTGTGTCTGAAATCGTCATTTCTACCTGTAGTGTTTTGCCTTTGATTGTTTTGAAATATGCATATAGTGTTTTGAGCATTCCTATCTAACTGATGCACACCATCCGCAACATAAATAATACCGCAAAGTACAAAACAGGGATGATAAAGATGATAAATTCACCTGAGGATTGTAAATTCCATGTTACTTTTTCAACACCAAAAATACACGAATGCTCCGTTAACATTTAGAACGAATTTCCCAAAACAATGCAATGGCATAAAAATCACGTAGGTGTCGTTTTCCCAATCGATATTTAGTACCCATGAAGCACACATTTATATCAGATCATGTTTTCAAGTAGTTGAAGACACCTGCCTATGAAGCCCTGACTTGAGTTTGGGCCATAAAGTGGCCCTTAGCACCGGGTGTCCTTTGGCAGCACTTTTTTATTCTTACACCATCTGTAGGTTTGTACATTTATTATGTAATAGCTGCAATCAGTAGAAAGCATTGTTGAAGCTCATCTTAAAAAAAGTTTACAAACAGAACTACATGCTTATCTAGAATGGTAGACAGAAATTCAGTCCTTATTATAAGCTTAAAAGTACAAAAATTCAAACAGCGAAATAATTTGGGATAACTATTGGTAATGTATGTTCAACAAAAAAACAGAAAGATTAATGAATCTAAAATGTTTGAAGAAGTAATCGATGAATTATTGCTATGGAATAGATGAAGATAAAATGCAAATTTGGCCGTTGACTGACTAAGCTTTAACTACTCAATACCACTATGATAGATTGGCACCCTGTCCATGGTGTACCCCGCCTTGAGCCCTAAGTCTCCTGGGACTGACCCTGTACACAGGACAAAGTGGTATATAGACTATGAGATGATGATGACAACATCCAATTCAGTCTTCCAGTGCACTAATGTGATTTTTTGAAAGAAATAATCTAGAATTAGTAAATCACTACGTCTAAACGTGTTACCATCTCAAAAATGTTGTTAATCATCTGGGGGGCTTCATCACTAAAAACACTACAAGTGTTCCAACATCTATAAAGTCTTGATTTACTGCCTGGAGCTCAGTAGAGGCAAATGTTTTTTTTTTGTTAAGACTTGTACTAGATGTGATGTGAGTAGGAGTATGTGTGTTAAAAAACAACAATAAAAAACCCATAAAGTCAGAATTCCCCTGGCAAAAAAAACACACAAAAAAAAAAACAAAAGTTCTCCCAGATTCTCTTCCTGTCTCAGCGGCGAGTGGCTCGCTCATTACCACGTCCTCCATGCTCACAGGTTTTGCAGCACTGCGATCGAACCGCAGGCTGGTGACATCGGCCGAGCCACTGGAGATTCTGGCAGACGGGGAACGTCAGACTGTCGCGTGAACATTCCTCGCCTGGGAAAACACACAGAGTTACAATCCGGATTAAAGAGCTACTGTTTGTTTTGTTACGGTTATAAAACATTGAATTAATTTCCACCACCACTATTTTCCGTCACCCCTGTCCACTTGAAGCAGATCAATATCCTAAACTACTGTTCCGTCCCGGGGCCATTCCTGCTCTTCTCTCTGGCTCACACATGATGTCAAAAATATAATACAACCGGAAGTACCCTCGACCGGCTCAGCCGATTGTATCCCGAAAAAGCTTCGTGTGCCGAGGCAGATTTCTTGCCAAAGTTTTGTTCTTAAGACGAAAATCCGCAGGACGGGGCATTCGTATGCCAAGTTACTGCTGTAATGGCAAGGTCAAGGTGAGATAAGATGAGAGCAGGTTTTGAGGTGGGTTACCAAGTTACCAACTGACACTTATGATTAGTTACATGACAAAGCCTATGTTTTAAATGCAGAACAGATGGTAACCTCAACACAATGGATTGTTCAGTAGGTTAACTGAAATGCATGACCAGTGATATAATCGCACGTTGACCTTATAGAAGAACGTTACAAAAGGGATTTATTTATGGTCGTACTATCTGGTATCAGCCAAATGAAGATTCAAGGTTATTTTTCTTTCAAGGTTTATTTCATCTTCATTCTTAGTTATGGACCATCACCTCCAGGTGGCTCATTAGAGAGAACATGATGAAGAACGTAAAAAATCTATACATTGATGTCCATTGCTAAAAGAACTATGGAAATAAATTTAAATTGAATTAGCACTGGATGAAAGCAAAGACACAACTGACCAAGCTTAGCTTGCCTTTTTCATCAGTGTTATTCATGACCAATTCAAAGCAAAGGAAAGGTTGCTGAGTTTGTGTCCAATTCATAGCCATACCACAGACGAGGGCATATTTCAGCAGCTGTGTGATGTGATTGAGTGCATGGTCTGCCTGGCTTACTGTGTTGGACAAAAGTCCAGGAGTTAACAGCACCACAAGTTCTGGGCCTAAAGTACCTAATCCATGGAAGATACAGTAGTGGAATGGATGTGATGATCCAAAATGGGTCATGGACCTTGTCTTCCTAGTTGGCATAACACATCATCTTAAACTCCAGGGCCCTGGTCAGCTCATCATAGCAGTGTGAAAGTGTGAAAGATTTCTTCACAAAATGAAAAAAAAAAAAAAAACCTCACTTCACAGCAGGCAGTCCTCAGTGTTGATATTAGGCATCTGCTAGTGAAAACCTATGACATGACTTTAATCAGCGTTTTGTTGACTTCAGGGCGCACCATGACACTTTCCAGCCGTGTGCGGACCCGTTCTCAACTGACGGGAAGAGTGTCCCTAATGTGTTGCGAATGGAACCTATTGACTTGCAGTGCATTAGTGAGCTAAAGACTAAATCCAGAGAGGCGCAGGGAAAAGCAGACATGACCGAACAATTTCTGAGAGAATTACCTCCAGCCTTCCTGGAGCGTTTGCTAATGTGCCTTTTTGGAAGCATGCGTTTGTGTAAGGAACTTTTTTCTTTAATAAACACTAGTACAAGTCCAGGCCCATATTGATGCCCATCGTGCACTCCCTTTAGGGCAAATGTGAGCCAGGCAAGAAATAGAATTACATTTATTAGTTTTTAATTAGTATAACATTTTAAAAAAAGGAAGGAGAAAAAAAGGTATGCAATACCTTAAAAACAGTCTATAATGCACACTACCTGGCCAAAATAAGCCATTATAGAAATGTAAAAAAACAGTGTTTGACAATTAAAAAAAACACTTGTTGGGGAGACTAATCAGAAAAAATGGCTTCAGTTTGTTAGTGAGCAATAAGATGTGGTCTGATGACTTCAGATTGACTTTATTCCAGAGTGATTGGTAAGAAATGTAGCGCATGGAGCGATGCTTCCATCATACATAGTGCCCTCTGTACAAGCCTCTGGAGGCAGCCTTATGATCTGGGGTTGCTTCAGTTGGTCAGGTCCAGACTCAGCAACGTTATATGGCAATAAAATGAAGTCAGCTGACGAACCTGAATGTACTGAATGACCGGGTTATCACATCTATGGAGTTTTTCTTCCCTGTTGGCATAAGTATCTTATACTGTAGGTAGATAGGACTCAAATAATGAAAAAATGGTTCTGGGAGCATGGGGGATCATTTTCCCACATGAATTGGACAGTCCATCGGGATTTGAATGAAATATTGTGTGACGTTTTCTTTGGTCAGGCAGTGTATAAAAAATGGATAGGAACTGATGTTAGTTGTAGATCTGTTAGAAAAAAAAGTTGCAGAGATATTGCACTTTCTTGTAGTACTTGGGCACTGAAGAGGCACTGTGTTGCCACTTATTTAATAATTTGATACTGCTTACTCTTAGTGATGAAAAATCCCCGACTGAGAACAAGGACAAAGCTACCTTGTCGACTAGTCTAAGGTAGTGACATTCCAACATTGAATAACACCGAGCTGATGAAACACACGTCTGAAAAGCACCTGTCACATGCCTGCCACCTTGCCCATATACCACCCTTCCCAGAAACTAACTAGTGACTCAAGTGTTTGGACACCTAGGTGAAGATCATTCTATCACCTAGGTGACAGGACAGAAAAGAGTCGTTATTCTTTGTACAGTAATAAGTCCAGTCGAGCTGCAATAATGGTTTGTAGAGTGTAGTGCTGAGTGACGTGTGATAAGTGCCGAAAGGAAAGAGGGTCTGTGTCTTTGTAGGTAAGAATGAATGAGTGTAAAAGAAAACCAGCCGAGGTATCTGCGAGGATGAAAATAAATCTTGAACACAAGTGTATTCTGAGACATGCTGCAACAAATGGTGTGCAAACAGAGACAGAAAAGGCATCTGAGGACAGAAACGGTTGGATCCTTTTGATGTTCCAAGGAAAGGAGAAACCAGCATGACTGTTTCAGCGTAGTAATGTAATAAGAGAGAGAAAGGCTGTGGCCAAAGCTACCCCAAGATTGTGTAAATGGTCTGAGAGTTGCCAATGGAGATCAAAAGATCTTGATGTGGGATGTGTCTTTAGTATGTACAGTTTCAGCTGGTGAGTTTCTATTCAAAACAAGATGCTGAGTTTCAGGTACAAGCATAACTGACTAAGGGCGGGAAAAAGGAGAACGAGGTGAGTGTTATCAGCATAGCAGGTTTATGAAAAGAAAATATCAGTAAGGAAAACAAGAGGACCTAGAACAGAGCCATGTGGGACACCGGTGGAGAATCCTCTCCATGTCACCTCATGTGTTTGCCTCTTCATGCTGTGCCATGTTTCCAAGGCTAACGGAGTGTTGTGATGGATGTAAAGGATGATTAGGACAGATAAGTATAAATGAACAGCAAACCTGACAAACAAACAAATGATAGTTTGCGACCTTTATATCGTCCTGATCTACAGTGCTTTGTGAAAAAATCTCGAGCTACCTTTTATTTCTTAATATAAAAAAAAAAAGAAATAATTAAATTAAATTAAAAATGAAATGGGCACAAGTGCTTTACTGTGACAAGCTGCAAAGTGCCTAAGAATAAAAAAAAAAGGAATGTTCACCAAACAACCTCAGCAGCAAGCTCATTTCCCCTCTCATCTCTTACAAATTCTCGGCATTCAGCATGACCAGTATACTAATCACTGGCCTGATCATCTGTCATCATCTGTACCTGTTTCTCACTGGTTCATGCCCTAGACGATTTTTATGCTTGAATGATTGATAGGTTTATCAAACAAAAAACTTTCCTCTGAAAGTGCTCAGGTAGAGGGACTGAATTGAAAATAAGAGCCAAAAAAAAAAAACCTCTTGAGGAAGCCTGGAGAACTATTCCTCAAGAATTGTTGTTAAAAAAATACAACAAAGTCTGTCTCTTACTGTATATGCAAAAAGGCTGAATATGCCCTAAACACATGCTAGATTATGAGAAATATATTCTGTATAATATTACACTGATTATTATACTCTGTATAATATATATGTTTGTTTGTTCTGCTGTGAAAGTTTAAACTCTTCGTCTTGAGAAAAAATGAGAGAAAGGAAAAGAGAATACATTACTACTTGTCTGAAGCGATGTATTTCAATCCGTGAAGCTTCACCAAGAGCGAAACGCCTCATATTATTGATGCTGGGGTGAAAAACGCCACAGGGGCGGACAGGGAATGAAGACCATAGATATTTATTGTAACAGAATACATTGGGCTAAGAAAAACTATTACATCCACCGAAATTAAAGGCCACTGTGTTAAAAGACCAAATGTGTTAAAACATGGAGATTCTCATCATCTGGAGATGGGGACACGATGGGACGAGGACACGGTGTCTTTGAATCTTTCTTAGAAATGTCACAAGATTCTCAGTGGACGTGACATCCATGAACTCAGAGAGTAAAGAGAAAAAAAATACAGCTGTTTACAAGACGATAATGTAGTTTAATTCTCAAATCGTGACACTTGACGCTGTGGTTTCTTATAGTGACAACTTGCGCATGTGTTTCTGTTGTTGCTGTGATTTTTTTCCCCCATGATGAGATATTTATTTAGCGTTTACATCAAGATTCTTCAATGTCAGCGCTTTGCCTGATCTGGGCATGCTTCTGTTATATGGGCAAATATAACTTTCTTTATAACTTTCTTCTCTGACGGCACAGTCATATTAATAGATGACAATGCCAGGACTCAGACTCTCCCATCATATATTCAAGAGAAAAATTCATATGACTTTGAATGGAAATTAAATGTTGTGATACAGCAAAAGCAAAAGGTGGTACAAGTAAGTATTCAAGTGTGCAACTATCTATGTATCTATCCATGTTGGTGCCTCAAAGGGTCCACTATCCATCAATATACAGGTACATACAGTATGTCACAAAAGTGAGTACACCCCTCACATCTCTGCCAATATTTAGTTCTATCGTTTCATAGGACAACACTGCATAAATGACTCTTTGACACAATGAAAAGTAGTCAGTGTAAAGTTTGTATGGCAGTGTAAATTTATTTTTACCCCTGGCAACAAACGTGAGTACACCTCTAAGTGAAAATGCACAAATTGAGCACAATTAGTCATTTTCCTTCGCCTTTGTCATGTGACTCATTAGTGTTACACTTTCTCAGGTGTCTCTCAACCTGCCCACTGAAAGTTCAACATGGCACCTCATGGCAAACAACTCTCAGAAGACCTGAAAAAACTAATTGTTCCTTTATAAAGATGGCCGAGGCTATAAGAAGATAGCCAACACTCTGCAACTGTGCTGCATCACAGTGGCCAAGACCATCCAGCACTTTAAGAGGACAGGTTCTTCTGTCCCAGCATGATCATGACCCCAAACACACCTCCAAGATGACCACTGGCTTGCTAAAGACGCTGAGGGTAAAGGTGATGGACTGGCCAAGCATGTCCCCAGACCTAAACCCCGTAGAACACCTCTGGGGCATCCTGAAAAGGAAGGTGGAGGAGCACAAGGTGTCAAATGTCCACCACCTCCGTGATGTTGTGATGGAGGAGTGAAAGAGGATTCCAGTGGCAACCTGTGAAGCTCTGGTGAACTCCAAGGCCAAGAGAATTCAAGCCGTGCTGGGAAATGATGATGGCCACACAGAATACAGTATTGACATTTCACATTTTCAATTAGGGGGGTACTCACTTTTGTTGCCAGGGGTTCAGCTATTATTGGCTGTATTTTTAGTAATTTTGAGGGGACAATAAATTTACACTGCTATACAAACGTTACACTGACTACTTTTCATTGTGTCAAAGAGTCATTTATGCAGTGCTGTCCTATGAAAACAAAAAAAGAACAAAATATTTGCAGAGATGTGAGGGGTGTACTCACTTTTGTGACATACTGTATAAAAACTTCACAAACTGCAGAGTGTGTTGGGTGCAGCATTGCATTTTCTTCTGGAATGCATTATAATTCCCGGATAAGGTTTACAAACTGATGCATTTAACAGATTGAAACCATCTAGAAGGTTGCTGGACCCTCAGCTGTGACCTACAAACGAGGAGGGCCAAACTCCAGCTGCAAGACCTTGAGTGAACCGCGCTCCAACTCCACACACGACACTGCAACTTTTTGGCAAAGCGCTTCCAAGCAAAAGGGAGGTTGTGTTTTGTTTAAACTGTACATTTCACACTACATACATCCAGAGGTATCTTGTCCTGACATATTGCTGTTAAGCATGAATCCCGAAAAAACAACAACCCTCAAGCATGTTTAAGCACGACTTCAAATCGTTATATGAGAAAAGTTACTCAAACAGTAACCTGCCTTTATTATTTAAAAAAAAAAAAAAGATGATGAAAGAAGCGGCATCTCAATGTCAGACCTAACATCACTGATCCTATAAGCAGCCGAGACTGGGCGCAGTGATGAAGAAAGATTAGGCTGGTAATTGCTGTGTAGATGAAAGTGTGCCAATATGTTAACGAGGGGGTTTTGCTGATAATGACGAGCAAGCAATTTGCAGCCGGTGATAACGATGAGATTCGAAGAGGAAGTCAGAATTAGTGAAGATAAAATCGGCAAGAATGTACATGAGAAAGGAAACTGTTCCACCGTCAGAATGCATCAGCTATGTGTGTAGGTTTAGTTAGAAATAGAAACGTTTTAGGGGTGGCTCTTCCAAGAAAAAAAATGAATGAACAAAGAGTGTAATACAGAGTGGACCCCCAGACGCTGATTATTTCCCTGTGACTGCACATTTTATTTTTAAATTATTAAGACGACAACAAAACATTGACGCTGACATCGGAGTCTTTCTGGTGGTTACATCACACCAACTCTACCGTAAGTCTCATTCTCCCTCATCTTCCCAGCCAATTCAACGCCGGTTTTCCAGATCAGCCTTCGTTAAACCGCCTAATGCTTCCTTCCCTGATCCTGTCTCGACTTGTTCTGTGTCATGAACTGCTGGTATGTTTTATCTGGCACTTCCACACACTCTTTCTTCTCAACACGTTTCCCTCTCAGTACCACTCAGCACCTACAGTAGCTCGAGTTCTGTAAGTTGCATCTCTGCCACCTTTAGATCTCGCTCAGCGTCCCTGTCCTTTAAAGCCCACTTTCCGATCCAGCCCTTGTCAGAAACACTGAATGTTTCCTTCCCTGATCAGTGACTCCACATTCTAAAAGACTCATAACATATTGCTTTCTACTCTTCAAAAAGCCAAAGCAGTAGACGTACTAGACTCAAACGTGGTAGCAAACCAGAGGTGCAAAATGTTCTGAAGCTAAAAGACAAAATGCCAAAAAAAAAATTGTGTATCTCGAGTTTTGTGTAAATCTCAGGTCTTACTTACAGGTCTGTGTCTGCGTTTTAATAAGGAGTAGTGCTGCGGTAGTGCTGAAGAAATGTGAAAATCATACAACCCGGAATTAATGAAGCAAAAAGGGAAGAATGTATTTACTCACTCACTCACTCATCATCTATACCGCTTAATCCTGTATTCAGGGTCACGAGGGGCTGGAGCCTATCCCAGGAGACTTAGGGCACAAGGCGGCGTACACCCTGGACATGGTGCCAATCCATCACAGGGCACACACACACTACGGCCAATTTGGGAACGCCAATTAACCTAACCTACATGTCTTTGGACTGTGGGAGGAAACCCACCAAGCACGGGGAGAACATGCAAACTACATGCACACAGAGACGGGAATCAAACCTGGCCAGGAATTGGACCCGGACCAAAGTGGTGCAATGCGACAGTGCTAACCACTACACCACTACACGTGCCACCCAGAATGTATTCATTTAAACAATATATATATATATAATGGAACCTTAGATTGCGAGTAACGTGGTTTACGAGTGTTCCGCAAACCGAGCAAAGATTTTAAATAAATTTTTAATCGGAAACCGTTAGTTTCCAAGCGCCGAGTATCATGTATCACGCATTCGACTCTTATTTTGACACTGAGCATCACTCATTTGCCAGTCGAGTGTTTTGGAACTTCCGGAACGAATTATGCTCGAAATCCAAGGTTCCACTGTATATATATAAGGTGACAACAGTGATAACCACTAAACAACTGTGTTGTCTGATTTCTCAATCAGTCTAATTGATTCAAATATATGCAGATTAATTTGTTTTATTTTTATTTTATAGATTGTATTAATTATTTTGGAACACGAGCCCACTTCCGGAACGAATTATGCTCGTAATCCAAGGTTCCGAAAGTGGGCTCGCGTTCCAAAACACTCGTAAACCAAATCATCATTTCCCATAAGAAATAATGAAAACTCAAATTATTCGTTCCAGAGCCCCAAATAATAAATACATAAAAATAATTAATACAAGCTATAAAATGAAAATAAAACAAATTAATCTGCATATATTTGAATCAATTAGACTGATTGAGAAATCAGACAACACAGTTGTTTAGTGGTTAGCACTGTTGTCACCTTGCACCTCCAGGTGAAGTTATTTACAAAGTTATTTTGATCTGAGATAAAAATCTGGATTAAATTTTTTTTATAGGAATTCATAAAGGTTTATGTATAACCTTATCTACAATACGATATGAGAACATGATATGATATGACATTCATTAAGACTCTTTTCTGTACTGGCACCTATAGTAGGGGGTGAAATGAACTCCCTCAAGATGTCCGTACAGCGGAGTCTTTAAACGACGACTCAAGAAGTATTTGTTTCTTCAATACTTGGACTAATCCCATAATAAATAAATAAATAAATAAATAAATAAATACATTTAATTGAAAAACCTCTTCCCAACTGTGTTTGCCTGATGGCGCTTAGTTACTAACCCTCTGGATAAGAGCGTCTACCAAATGCCTGAATATAACTGTAAATCTATAATATAAGCTGAGGAGCTCCTCTGCGTGAGAACCAGCGCTGCCCTGCTGAAACGTCTGACAGAAGGATTCATTCACATCAAGGCCTCATCATGAACCTCAGTGTATTTCTCCCATGTTGCCAGGACACACGCTAAACAGTCAGGGCAGAGAGGTCAGAGTCATGGTCAGGGTCAGAGTTCCATCAAGCTCCCACGATGCACCCCTTCCTGCCCAGTGTGACACACGCTGGGACGTGGCCTCATGCGGCTGGGACATCAGATCTATTTCAGTACAGGATGCTGATGATGAATCTCTGCAGATGTGCTGATGTGAAAGAGACGTGGAACTGTGTACATTTTCTTTCAGGCTCTTTGGTACACAGAGCCTGAAACCCAACGAGCACATGGAGAACATGCAAACTCCATGCACACGGGACCCGGTGAGACGATCGAGCCTGTGCTGTACAGTGCTGTAAAACAGTCATCTCTTTTTCTTTTCTCAATCACAGTGACATTGTCTGTGAAAAAAATGACAATGTCATAAAACTGAATCCCATCCATTCTCTTGCAATCAGTGTTCCACATGCAGTAACGTGCAGCTTTGTGCATTTTCAATCATCATTAAATCTCAGCCACAGTTATGATCAGGATATCCTTACAGAATGCACTGTAATATGGACAGGATGACTAAGCATCGGGACTCTCTGGTTCGTAAACAATGACGCAAAGACTGACGCGTTCATGATGAATTTAATTACAGTGGAACCTTGGATGACGAGCATAATTCGTTCTGGAAGTGGGCTCGTGTTCCAAAACACTCGTAAACAAAATCATCATTTCCCATAAGAAATAATGAAAACTCTAATTATTCTTTCCACAGCCCCCAAAAATAAATACATAAAAATAATTAATACCGTATATAAAAAATGAAAATAAAACAAATTAATCTGCACTTTACCTTAAAAAAAAAAGTACAAATAAATCCTGTTTGTGTATACACCATGGAAAAACTGTTTTAACAGGAAAAAAAGAAATCTGTCTGAGACTGGCATGAGCGCATATTAACGGAATCACTTTTTAAGTTTCACAACAAACGCATAAACACTGCGGAAACGTCTCGGGTTACTTGACTGTAACCCTGTTCCCTGATAAAGCGGGAACGAGATGCTGCGTGAAAACGCTATGGGAACATCTCTTTGTTGCC
>QMIH01000216.1:571316-634971 GCA_003987875.1 Clarias batrachus | reverse complement strand
TAAAAGTTGAAGTGTTTGAGTTAGTTTTCACAATTTTATTATAAGCAGTACATTCCTCTAGTCAAGGTCATTACGGATTAATTGAGAATTTGTGTTTTTTCCCCACTTTTTCTATCCTGCTTTTTTATGAAAGAAATATTTTTAAAAAGTAGACCTTATTGTTCCCTTTCTCTGTTCCCACTTATCTGTGTTTCTACATCATCTCTAAGGTCCCTGCTCTTTCAACACAAAGAGCTGATAGTAATAGCTAGCTAGTGAGATCATTACTCTATTTTAACTTKTGAGTATGACAACATTCAAAAGAACGTTGATTAATACATAAAGGAATCTGTGATGATCTCAAAAACAGGAACGTTCAGTACATCCTGAGCCTGGGTATCTCAAAACAGTGACTTCACTGCTAAGACCCCGTTCATTTTTTGTTGATCTTGGTGCTCACACAGCTTGCCACATTCTCCCTCATTGTAGTTACACTCTGCAGGCATGAATGTAAAACTGTTAGTCCTTTGACACTGTATCTTGGGGAATGGGGCCACTGGGAAGTGTGGCATTCTAGAGGAATGCCGCAGGATCGATACTCAAAGTCWGCRTGTGTTGTGTTGTGCCAGAGAGCGTAGAGTACTGTCTCGTCTTACTCAGCAGCAGTTGTCATTTACACCTGGTTCATATGAAGCTGACTATGGTATCATCCCAATGTGATTTTCCTAATGTGATTTCTGTAACAGTTTCTATGAACTTAGACTGAATAGACAAAGAAAGGTTTACATGTTTAATTCACAAAATATTATCTCACCTGTTATCATGCACCTGTCACAAAAAACCTGTATAGTCTGTCCTCACCTGAATGCTGCACCTGCTTAGTCATTACTCATGATCAGGAAACTGTCTAACATAGCAGATAAAAAACAGGGATTCTCTGGTGTATAAAACTGCCTTTTTGGTGTTTTTTCAGGAAACACCTGACTATACTGTATGTGCTTCTTGTGTAAGAAAATGACTCTACTGAAGTAGGTCAGATTTTTAACCAGGCGTTTGAGCTATAGAGTCTGTTGCACCCGCCGCTGGTCATTTGTCTTCTTAGTCTGTCAATTTATGATTTCCTCCTCCACATTCTCTGAGAGAACTGACCATCATATTTCCCCTGAAAGCAGGCAGTTCGGAATAGGGTGGTTGCACATTTTGTCAAYGGAGGTTTCTTTTACACTTTACACTTTCTGTGTATTATCACATGTTAGGTTGAATCTGCTGGAATGTTTTCAATTGGCAAGTTTTGCAAAGGTTTGTGCAGAATCAGAGGTTGAACACAATAATCTGCAATAAGAAAATATTGACTTTATATTCAGTGAAAGTACATTTCTAATAGCTGCTAGCATCGAACAGTCTCTCCAATGAGWCTCTGATTTTTTTTTTCTCCAGGTGCTGCTACGACAATAAATGTACATAAATGTACTCATATGCATCCTTTCCAAAAAAAAAAAMCCAAACATATTTGAATGGCTCTGTAGTGCTCTGTGCCCTAATATTTGAGCTAGATTTGTTCTTGAAAATTTAGAGATATCTAGAACATATGCAATTGGACATGCTTGGGGATGGTTGACCTGGTGTCATTTGTAGTTGCTATTAATAATACAGGCTGATCTTTACTTCTTTCTTGGACTCCACCCACCGCCTTATAAAGTACCCTGATATGATGTCATGTAACCAAAGAAGTAGAAGGTTTCATTTTACAAGTGATTTAGAGCATTCTGCTAGAGCATGCTTCTCAGGAGTGTAGGCAATGTTAGGTGATTAAATAGTGGAGTAATGAGGTCATTTTTGCAGCAAAACATGCAGTATTTTTAACTGCTGCATGACTTAAAACCTATTTGACACATTTAAAATGCCCACATAGCTACACACCATCTCATATTGAGTGCTTTAGACACACGGCGCATGTATAAAATTTGTGGTCAAGGGGCAAGAAAGTGTTATATGTCCACTGCCTCCATGCTTACTTCAGTGATCTATAATTACAAGTTCTGAAGAAAACTGCAGGGTGAAACCCTGTACGAAAACTGATATTATGTCTGAGATAGTCATGTCAGTAATACACAGTACAGCGTTACAGGAATGACTGATGTCTAATATAAAAATAAGCACATCACTGTATGCCACAGTATTAATTGGGCACAGTCCAAACTGTCCATACAGTTATAAATTAATTACAGATAACTTATGAGTACTGAGGAATGATATCAAAGTGTGCAGAAGTAATTTCCAAAAACTACACACAACCTCTTTCTCACAGGTGGCTAGGCATGATCTTGTTCCTAGTCAATAGAAGAAAAACAGCTAAAAAATGAATACATGATTGTTAACCACTGAGAGAAACTATTGACATAAGTTCAGGAATATACAGTTGCTATYAGAAGTTTACACACCCTCATCATGAACATAAATGTTATGATAATGTTGGTCTTTTAATGATGTATTTAAGCTGATGTTCATGAAGACTGTGTGACTGTATGTAATCTTCTGTCCACAACTATACATTTAGATCACTCAGACAGCTTTAAGGATTAGCTCATATCTTTCTGATATCAACATAAGGTATACTGTACATACACCCACTTACTCACTGTACATTATTCAGTAGTGCTGAATATCCTGAAATGTTTTTTAATTCGCTATTGCCTTTCAACTTCCTATTAGTGATATCTATTGACTACAGCTGTTATTGACTACAGTYGTCATAAACATGAAAATAAAAAACAACACAAAAATTGTTAGCCTGACAAGACTAATTGSAGTGACCATCACAGTATAATSGGAAAATCMAATCAGSTAAGTATAGGTTTGAGAAAGGGGATAATACTCTTAGAGCCATTACTAAACAACTGCAGATTCCAAGATCAGTTCAAATAATAGTATGTAAAAGCAAGTTATTGGAAGGTTTCGCCACTTTGCCAAAGTCTGGAAGAAGATCCAAACCGTCACCCTCAGCTGAAAGCAAAGTGATTTGGCCGGCCAGAAACAGCCCGAGAACTGCCAAGGCACAAGTTTGTCATGAACTGGAAGCTGCTGGCACACCAGTGTCCCTGTCCACACTCGAGTGAGATTTACATTGCCATGGAACGAAAGGCTGGCATCCAAGATAGAAACCCCTGCTCCAAAAATGACATCTTTAAGCTTGACTAAAGTTTGCAGCTGACCACATTTTGACCAGATGTATAATTGAAGGAGTAAAGAYGAGGGTTTCAACCCCACTGTACCAGTGGATGAATAATGAAGAAGGGATACCTCAGAATTCTTCAGAATAACCTCAAATCATTAGCTAGACTGTTGAAACTTGAACAAAATTGAGTGTTTCCCCAAACACATCAAAGCTGGCTGTGGAATGGATAAAGCAGACTAAATTTAAGCTGTGGAGCCTCAACCCTATCGAAAGTTTGTGGACCGTSCTTAAAACTCAGTCGGTGCCAGAAAACCAACACATTTATTAGAGCACTAACAACTCTGCCAAGAAGTGTTGCAAAATATCCCACCAGAATTCTGTCAGAAGATTGCTGATGTTCATGAAGACTGTATGACTGTATGTAMTCTTCTRCCCACAACTATACATTTAGATCACTCATACAGCTTTAAGGATTAGCTCATATCTTTTTAAAGATGTATCTCAGACTAAGACTGCAGTGTCTTTAAATTTTCAGCTTTGTTCCACATTAACGATCTTAGTAGTAAACATCATGTCATGAACCATACTGCTGCAATTTACCAGGTCCTTATTTAGATACACTAAGGTCACCATGTGACATGTCCACTGAAATATTTGATTTCTTTAGTGGTAGCCGTTCTTTCTCCAAAGATAATGGGCTAAATTATTGCCAAAGTATTTCCCCCCCCCCCTAAGGAGTTAGGAATTTGTGTGATATATATTTCAGGGCTAACTGTTTAGTAGAGGAGTTTTGTGTGGTGTAGGAATGGAGATCACTGCAGTGTAGTTCATGTGTTCTACTGTATGTGTAACATGCTGCATTCAGGTTGTTCTTACCTACTTTATCATTAGTATAAGAAATCCGCCTACAGCATGAGACTGGGGTTGATTAGTTGTAACTCCTCAAGGTTTTCACCTGCATATTATAATAATAGTTTCAGTTGCACTCACAGGGATATTTGCTCTGTAATTTTTCTCTCTGTCTCATTTAAGTGTTAATAAAATTGTCCCMGAGAACCATATTAAAATTCAACCCACTTTCCAGAACCATGCTATTTCCACTTTACCAGGCTTTTATTTAGATACCTTATTTAGACTTATTTYGTCCACTGCCAGCTTTGATTTCATCAGTGGCAGCACAGGAATGTGGAATTCGGGCATCTGCTTGCAGCAGCCGTGTCTTTTAGTTATCTGACTTYAGATGCCAAATTAAAATAGAACAATGCTGTCTTCAAATTTAGAAACTGTAAGCAATCTCTCATTCCTTAATTTTATTTAAATATTAAAATTAAATCGTACTATATACCGTATGAAAAACCTAATAACCACCAATAAAAAAAATAAAAATAATTTTGTTTAAATTATGCATTTCATATGCACATAATATAGGGCTCGGTCTTGCATCAACATTATGTAGAAGGCAGCATACTGTATCACTTTCAATTAAACAACAAGAAGCAATAACCAATTAATTAACTAATAATCATTATTATTTTGTAATCATGTACGTAGATTGTAAAACATCCTGSTCTGCAATACAAGGAATCATTTCACAAACTTCCATTTGAAAAATATTTTAATTTATGCACTCAGTACTTGGTCATAGCTCCTTTAGAATGAAGTGCCATGGCATGGGGGTGATCAGGTGCTAACTCCTGCTGAAAAAAGGAAATCAGCATCTCAATAAAGAATGTAGGCAGACATAAGCATAAAGTGCTCTAAAATCCCCTGGTAAAGGGCTCTGTTGACTTTGTTCTTGATAAAAACACAGTGGACCAACCCCAGCTGATGACATGGCATCTCAAATCATCACAGACGATGGAAACTTCACACTGGACTTCTGTGCCTTTCCACTCTTGATTGCACTCTCTCCAGCCTCACTCCACTCCTTGTGAAGCTCTCCCAAATCCTTGAATCGATTTTCCACTTTTCCCTTCGATTCGGCTTCCAATGAATATGATTTTATACAGCCCTCTGGGAACAGCCAGCCCTTTCAATGATGACCTTTCGTTATTTATAAGAACATAAACAAAAACTAAATTATTGTAAGTTGTACAGTACCTTGTTATATGATAAAACTAACTCACACATATACTTCCATATTCAAGAAAACAAGCTATATATTTTTATACTGTCTGTTATAGTTAAATGCCTTAAAGGCCTTGCAGGACCTAAAGTCTTTGCTTGGGCTGGTGTAGATATGTAGAACCTGTGAAAAACATCTAATTAAAGTTGCTATTGCGTATGAACCAGAGCATGTTGGTACACTTAAACATAGGTTTGTGAATCGGCTGGTTGACCTAACCTTGGTGGTTGTTTCAGACATTCGATACACCCTTACTGTATAAACACTCAATTTTTTTAGACATGTCTGGCCAGTTTTCTCTGGCCAAAAGTTTACGAAGCAGAGTGACATAATAAAAATTCCAACAGCATTTCATCAGGCTCCCAATGGTTAACTTAGCACCTCCTCTAAAGTGGTATTCTGTGGACAGAGTTTATTTGACTCACTGCATTTGGCATTAAGAATTTGATGAGTCAACTGAGATGTTTTATCCTGGGAACATGGATGAGAACTTTGATAGGGTTTGTGCCAGGAATGTAATTTAAAGATTATGTTGTTGCTGTTGAATTTGAAATTAGAATGTTGCTTACACTATAAGGTGCTTAATGATACACACACACACACACACACACACACACACACATACACACATATACTGCATGTTTCAGCAACATCTAGAATGGCTGTGTGTTCTAACCCTAATCCTATGGCAAACACTGTTTGGTTCCAATATTATAAAATATACATTGGTGATAGCAAAAAGCATCTCACATTTATTCCACACCTATATTGTACAATTCACATATACAATTTTCTTCCGGTTGCTGCCGTCAAGAGGTTGCCACAGTGGACCATCGAATCCACACACAACTTTGGCACAGTTTTTTACTCCTGATGCAATTCTCCCATTTAACCCGGGCTGGGGACCAGCACTGCATGCAATGGCTGAGTTAAATGGGGTGTGACAACCCACAGACAGTGGGGCTCAAACCTGGATCCTCAGATTCCAAACCAACAACCTAGAGGCTAACCCACCTGAGCCACCACTCTCCTTTCCAATTGTCATACAACATTGTTATCTGCAATTGTATGAAGTCCAGATTGCACATTCCTCTGCAGCAGTTTGAGAAAATGTCATCGGATGTCTCAGAGGAAGCATGCTTGTCATAACCGACTGGTGGATCAGAATTTGCAGGTTATTAAACTGGGGAGAAATATGCTGAGTCATAAGGTACTGTATATTTGACGAAAGACTGATGGACAGTGATACAGTACAAGACCCACTTTGCTGCACCTCTGGAAAAAAAGTTTACATTTCTAGTGCAAAATTTACTTTGGAAAAGCTTCTTTCAAAAAGGTTATCTATAAGTATTAGTCATAATGCCTTTATGTATAATATCTACATTTTGAACAGCATTTACATCTTTCTTTGCTAATTTTTTAATACTGAATTTTTAATGTCAGGGTTTTAAAAAATAATAATAATTTAATATTCCTGTGAACTTTCCCAGAGTGCTTCTAGTGGTTTAGCTGGACATAAGGTTTCTTTTAGTTTTAGAAATCACTTCTGGCACTTCAAAAAGCTGTATCTTATCACCTTTAACAAACTTCTGTCAGATGGCCTTTACCCCTGCCAGGCAACACCTGGAACATGTGGAACTGACAGAGATAAGAAATGTTGGGTAAAAACTGTATTGAATTCCTTTTTTATCAGCTCATTCCAAGAGACTTTTGTTCTTCCGATTTGTTCTCAGCCTCCTATGTTTGAATGGGCTGAATGAAAGTCTGAACTATGCTTTTAAGTTTTAGCATTCCACCCTGATGCATTTATACTGTACATGCTGAAGTTTCAACATGTTGCTGATTCCTTTTTTTGGTAGCTAAACTGCATGTCATTGTTGGCCACAGTTCCTCTCCCAGCCTCCCAAAGGATTTACTCCTCCGCAAACAAAGATTATGACCCAACTGAAAGACAATGTAAAACCCTGAAAGCAATGATGAAGAACATTGCTTTGTCCATCTGTGTTTATTCTCATTTGAAATTAAGTAATTGGTATGCAATTCACTGTGTATCGCTTTACAATAGACTCTCTCAGTACCATGTTCATAAATTTACACATAGTGAATTAACACGAGAGAGGCTTGTGATCAGATATACCTACAGTATACGTCTTTATAAATACAGCACACAGCAGACCTGCATTATAGCGCTAACTTTGTTATTATTATATTATTAAATGATGAAGCTGGATTCTTTCTTGTTATTTCTCATCACAAATTCAAAAGATGCGCAAATGTTTATTTAAAGGTATTAAAGGTCAAGCAAAATCAAATTCAAATAAAATCAAATGGATCTTATTTGACCCTTTACTGCAGTGTGTGTATTTCTGTTTTTCTCGCTCAGAAGACTGGGGTTCAATTGCCCTGACAGGGAGGGACATGGTGCCCGAGTCTATGCACTCTTAGTACTGGTCCCAAGTCTGGATAAAGTGGGCACAACTGTGTCAGGAAGATCATCTAGGATAAAAACCTATGCCAAATAAAATATGTGATTTGGACAATCCACTAGGCGACCCCTAACAGGAGCAGGCAAAAGAAGAAGAACATATGTGGATTTTATTCCGCTTGCTTCTAATAGTGCTTTTGGGTTTCCTAATGTTTCCTTTGGACTTTTGGACTTCTGGTAATTACTGCTGGTAATGGCATTCCTAAAACACTAGAAATCGTTTTATACTCTAGTTTTGTTTTAAGATGTGTTTCTTAACCCAACAAATATTTTCCAGATTGGAAAGCACCATTAAATTAATTCATTTTGCAGATGTACAGTACAGAGATACTTTTTTTTTTTTTTTACACAGCAGCCAAGAAAAATGTAAATCATCTGAACGAGATATGATTATAAAGTGTTATTTGTAGAAATTAAACATTTTCCTTCATAAATACTCGTAATATGATATAATACTTTATACATGGAACTGGCTTTTATTTGCAGACATTTCAGGTTTTCACCCTACATTGCATAATGTAGTATGCTATAGTAAAGCATGCTATATTTACATACACTCAAATTTTATTAACAATGTTAATTGTTATTGTAAGAACTAGTGAACAAAACTGTGGTTTGTGACAATTATAGAGACAATATGCGGTCCAAAGGTGATGGAATAGAAAGCCCAGCAAATGGAGTTCTGGTTGTCCCTCACACAATTCACCAGCTCGGAGAAGAGCAGGAGGAGGATATGAAAGTGCAGGTCACTGAAAAGAGTATCAAGGCCAAAGTTCAACAGAAGGAAAAGGAGGAGATGCTTACATCAGAAAATGAGGATAAATCCACAATAAAAGATAATCAAAGATTAGGCCTGAAGGATCTGTCCAAAGATGACCTTCTGAAGCTGCTGGGAATTATGGAGGGTGAGATCCAGGTAATCTACCTACAGTTTATCTGTAACTATTTGTGGTGCTGGACGATATTGCAAAAATGAAATTAATTAATTAACAATTGTGAATACTAATTTTGAAAGGTTATTACATAATGCAATTTAGAAATTTCACAGCCCATAAACGTAATAAACCACAAACGTAATGGGTACTTGTCTTTATATGAGTTACACTCTACAAGTATTATCTTATTATCTAAGATTTCTTAACACAGTGATGTGTGCGTTTGTTAAATCTGAAACTCTGACTATACAGTTCATCGTTGAACAAAAAAAACAACTTACTTAACTGAGTTAGTTGCCTAGGGTTAGCTGGAATTAACGTTGGCATTAACTCACCCGAGTTAGTTGGAATGAAGTTTCCCACTTTGTCTATTTAATGCTCTGATGTTCAAAATGACCTAATTCCAACTGCCGCATCGCCTTTTGGGATTTTATATAAAGAATACACATAATATCTCTGAAGTGATTTGAATTAGAATTGATGTGTTGCCTGTTTAATTTGGATTTTTTTACTGGATTATATACTGTATACTCATTAAAAGAAAATAAATAAATAAATAAAAACATTTGTTAAAACATTCATTCAATTGTGCTAAAAAACCTCCAACTCTATGCTGAAGTCATCCAAAAATTTTGAGAACAGGAGGTGAATCATTCAGGCGCACTCAAAACCTCTATATCAAATAGACAACATAATAGTGCAAGATGCTCTAAAAAGCTTTGTGTTGAATAACTGAAGACATCTAACCTTGAATGTCTTGATGGGGAACAATGCATTATTCCTTTCACAACACTGAAAAGACTCCCATTTAAGAGGTTAATTGCATTTTCAGTCTGACCCCCTCTTATCTGTATTGATGCCAGTCCAAGTCAGTGTTAGGCACTGTGTCAGCCAGCTTGGCCTTGGGTTCTGACAGATAGCCATGAACACTTTGTCACATTGCGGCTATAGCTCAGCTCAATAACAGGCAACGGAGCAGATTGTTAATACCGCAGTAAACGTAAAGAATGTACTACCAGTGATGGAATGATATTTTTTTTTCTTACATTTCTTTTTATGATGATAATGCATCACTTATTGAGCAAACAATGTTTTTCTGCTCTGCTTTAGTATATTGGTGTATAATTTGATTTGATCACCCTTTTTCATTAAACACCTAGGCACTGCACTTACTGTAAATGCATCTATCTGAACTAAATTGCAAAACTTTGTGGACACTTGACCAATCACACCCATATGTACTTGGTAAACAGCCCAGTGTATGATAAAGATATATCCTTTACTGGTATGATAACCTCCACCCATCTTGCCTATTCAGCCACAAGAACATTAGCGAGGTCAGGCAAGAAGTATTGATACTACAGCATACAAAGTCTAGACAACTCAGAACTTCTTTTATAGGCAAGTTTTTGGGGAAGGCTCACAGAATGGCTGTGATCGGTAGATGTCAACATACCTTTGACTATATAGTCTGTCTGTCTACAGTATCTACAGTACTTGTCTATTGGTACCTGCTATTACAAGCCATTTCAATACCAACAGCTCCACCTAGTGCCAATCAAGTTATTATTGTCTTTTTTTCTAACATTACCAAGACTCGTGGAGCTCATCAGATTAGATTATTCTGAGATCTTTAAGTTTTCTGGTTGCTTGATGGGTTATCTTGGTGCTAACACAAGCAGTGAAAGTACTTACACTTATGTCAATTCCTTCGCCAGGCTCTAGAGGATGTGATCAGGGTGCTCAGGTCTGGCCTCAGCTGCCCAGGAAGGCTTGAGTCTTATTACAGCTCAGCTTGTCCAACCAAACCCCTGAAAGCCTTGCAGAGAGATGGACTTCTCATCAACAAACACACACTCCATGAAGATGTGTATGAAAAGCCCATGGCAGAGGTAT
The DNA here is from genome assembly GCA_003987875.1 of Clarias batrachus. Taxonomy (NCBI): domain Eukaryota; kingdom Metazoa; phylum Chordata; class Actinopteri; order Siluriformes; family Clariidae; genus Clarias; species Clarias batrachus. The sequence goes on along the minus strand of QMIH01000216.1, from coordinate 624,376 downwards.
GTAATATATTCAGTACCGTACATATACATTAGTTGGACCGCACAAAATATTAGAAAAATAATTGCTTATCGGCAATAATTAGTTGTCGGCTGCCAGGATGCAAAGGTGTATTTTTGTGAAATGAATGTGTGCTGTGGTGGTATGTCAATGTCACTCAGTTGGACAGGCTTCAGAATAAGCACAAAGAGGCATATCGACGAATGCTGGAGCAGTTATTACTGGCCGAGAAATGTCATCGCCGTGTTGTTCATGAGCTGGATGTGGAGAAACACAAGCATGTAGATTACATGAACAAGAGTGATGATTTCACCAACCTTCTGGAACAAGAGAGAGAAAGGTAAGAGGTTAGATATACCTGTAACTTTTGATTTGCAGATGCAGCTACCAAATTGGAGAGAACTCAAGTGTGTCATATTGTACTACACAATGTACTACTGACACACTCAAGCAAGAATAAAAAGAGCTTCATCAAAGAAAACATTTATGGTCCTGGTGGTTTAATTTTCAATCAGTGGGTACATTCTATAGTAGACGGATTTCCTGGACAAGCATTGATAGTGCGACTTAATTTCTTTCGTGCAAAGCCTTAAAAGGCTCCCATCAACACCATGCTTCAGAAATTTGATTTAATGCAGGACCCGGCACAACCAACTGACAACATACACATGCCAGCACTCACATATATTCATGCGCTCCTCCCAGAAATCCAACATATGCTAAAGGAAAATATTTTCCAGCGCTTACATTTAGCACCTGTTTTTCTACCATTTGAGAGCGATCAACTTGGTTATGAAGGGAATCAGATTTGGGTATCAGGGTTTTTTGCTTTACAATCTTTGTAGGGTTTTTCTTGCAGGACGAAAAATTATAAAAAATAAAAAGGTACTGTAACTGTACCAATGTTATTAAGTTAGTAGCAATCATCATACATATGCGAAGCACAGGAAATGCTGTGCAAATGGTCTAAGCATGAATAAGGTCACTGTGAATTTACACCCTGTGCTGAATTCCTTCTCTCCCCATGTAGTTTGAATGCAATTTGCATTGCTCTCCTTTCTTAAACAAAAATAAATTTGGATGCTGACATGCAAACAGGGTAGATCAGGTCTAGCACGCTGCAGTACCAAGGGATGTTTTTCAAGTGATTTAAAAATGAAAGAAAAAAGAATAAGTAAATAGATTAGCAAGAAAAGCTGAAATCCCATTCCATCTGTGTCCACTGCAAGTTATTTCACTGCAGAGAGTCTTAGGGCTATGCCATATATGGGCGGCGTGACATCATCAGCCAGTTTGGTCAGGAGGCGTTTTGAACAAATTTCCCTTTATCATAGTCATGATAGCACGTGTGGAATGTCACAGACATTTCCCCACAAGTCTGGATGATGGCTTCAAACCTAGATGCATGTTAGTTACATCATTAGGAGCATGGATACATCTTGGGAACATTAAAACTAGATGGTAAGTCTTGACTAGCCAAAGTTATTTGGCACTTACTCAATATTTCATGACATATGTGGATTAAGGCGAAGTTTATAACTGAATATTAGTAAAAATCCGCTGCTACGCCCTATACCGTCTTTTCATAAATAGTGCATTTTGAGCATGGTACAAAAAAACATTTTATGAATTTTATTTCAGTGGAATGATGATTAGATACAGCCTAGGAAAATCTCATGGAAAGACAGTGTGAGAACCAGAGAATGGTGTTCACAGCCAAGCTTGGGTGCTTATTTAAATATTCACTTGCATTTTGGATTTTTAGTCACGGTGGCAGGAGTGAAAGAGGGAAAGGGTAGAAGTGCTTTTGTCTGGCAAAGCTGCCTATTTGTGCTGGTTTGAGTCTCTAGTGGGTTCCATTCAAACTTAAGTAGCACTTGTACATGAAAAAAAAAAAAAAAAAATCAACCCAAAGAATAAGAACTACTCCAGGAATAAAATTGGTTGCATGTCTCAAAATATAAAGGCTTTCATAGTATGTACAGAATTTTTGATGACTGTTTCACTTGTTTATATTTGTTTGCATTGTTGCTCTGTTTCAGACTGAAGGAGCTTTTAAAACAAGAAAAAGCCTATCAACTACGAAAAGAAAAGGAACACTCAAAGCAACTGGAAAAGGTTCGTGGAGAGCTGAACAAGGTAAAGTCTTTTGCACTTCTGCTGGTTGATGAACAACAACTTCACCTGGAGCAAATTGACCAGCAAAGCCAGCAAATTCAAGATCTTCTCAAAAAACTCCAGGAGAAAGAGCAGAAGCTAAGTGAACTTGAGATCCAAGCAAAAGAAGACAAACAGAAGCTCATGAACCTTGAGGTTGAATTTGAGGCAAAGAATTCGAACTTTGCACAACAGTATGATGAGATGACAGCTCAACTTGCAAGCCAAGAGAGTCGGTACCAGCAGATGTGCCAGAAACAAGCAACACTGTCTCAGAAGATTGAGGAACTAGAAGAGACAAATGCAATTCTCCAGAAATCAGCTGAAGAGCTGCAGGAGCTGAGAGACAAAATCAGCAAGGGTCAGTGTAGCAAATCGAGCTTGATGGCACAGTTAGAGAACTTGCAAAAGATTGTCATGGAGATGGAGGGAAAGGATGAAGAGATCACGAAAACCGAGAATAAATGTAGTGAGCTAAAAAGGAAGCTACACGTTGAGGAGATAAACAACAAGGAGTTAAAGTTGGAGGTAGAGAAATTGCAAAAGAGGATGTTGGAGCTGCAGAAACTAGAGGCAGCCTTTAATATGGGCAGGACTGAATGTGCTAGACTGCAAGGTGCACTGGATAAAGAAAGGGGCCTGACTAAAGAACTGGAAGATGAGCTGGTGACAGTTAAAATTCAAATGAAAGAGGTGGAATCATCTGAACTGAAACTGGAAAAGACAGAGCAGCTCCTGAAAGAGGAGCTAATAAAGCTCAAGTCGGTCACCGTAATGATGGTCAATGAGCACAAGGATGTGGCAGAGAGAATAAAATCCGAGGAAAAGAAGAGAGAGGAACTGGAGAAATTGTTTAAAGCAGAACAGGAGAAGGTTATGGTAGTTACTGAGAGATTGATAGAGGAAAGTAAAAGGCTTCTAAAACTAAAATCAGAGATGGAGGAAAGAATAACTACCTTGGTCAAAGAGAAAAATGAACTGAAGGAAAAACTTAGTACTGAGGGAGAGAAATATAAAGGATTGAGTTCCAAGGTTTGTATGATAAAACACATCAGTGATGAGGTCAAAGAAGAAGGCAAGGGGTCTACAAATCAAATGCTAAACAAAGAAGTTGGCAACCTTTTAAATTCCAGTTCAAACGATGAACAGAAAATTATAGAACTGACTAGGGAAATTGAAATATTAAGAAAACGTCTTAAACAGCTTGAGGTTGTCGAGGGAGATCTGATCAAGACAGAGGATGAGTATGATATGCTGGAGAAAAAGTTCAAAAGTGAGCAAGAAAGGGCAAACTCGCTTTCAAAGCAGGTAGAGGAAATGAAGAATAAGATAGCTTTGAGTAAGGTCTTAGAGAGAGAAGAGGCAGTTGGTCAAGAATTGGAGTTAAGGCGACGGTGCAAGATGGAAGAAACCAAAAATAAAGACCTGCAAGCAGATGTTCAAGCTCTCAAGGAAAAGATTCACGAGCTTATGAACAAGGAGGACCAGCTTTCTCAAATACAAGTAAAATACTCGGTTCTACAACAAAAGTTCCTTGAGCAGGAGGACAAGAAAAAAAGTATGAGCAACGAAGTTCTTAATCTTACTAAGGAGCTGGAGATTACCAAGCGCTACAGTCGTGCCTTAAGACCAAATAGCAACGGTAGAAGAATGATGGATGTTCCAATGACATCAACAGGTGTGCAGACTGACATTGGTGAAACCGAGACAGGGGACGATGATGATGACACTCCTGCAGTGTTTATCAAAAAGTCTGTCCAAGAAGAGAACCACATCATGAACAGCCTTCGACAGAGAAGCCTTAAGAAACCTTCTGAAAGGCCATCAGTCAGGGAGCTTTATCCCCCACCAGCAAATGACCTTACATTAAAGAAATCTTGGATACCTTGGATGAAGAAGAAAGAAAATCATGCTTCAGAAAAGCCGCTGCATATTAGTGAGGAAATTACACATTCTGAAATTAAAATGACCCCAAAGCAAGGCCAACCATTACACATTCGACTGACTCCTGACCACCAGAACAGCACGACAACCTTAGAGATCAGCAGCTCCCCTGCAGAAAACATCTTTAGCACTGCAATACCCACTCCCTCATGTGGTGCTCAAAAGCCACAAATTACAATCATTCCTTCCTCTGCCGTTTCACCAAATGCGAGAGAGCTAAAATGTCAAGAGAGAGCAAAATCTCCACTGACCATTACAGCTGTCTCAAGAGCAAAGTCCCCAGAAAGCATCAAGATCCCATCTATTAACAGACCAACATCACCCATATCCCTTATACCAGTCAGCAATTCGAGCTTGGCACATACATCCGGCTCTCCAGAGTCTCAGGGAATGATTACCGAGCGGGCAGTATTTAAAGTGACTCCTGAAAAACGAATGGTGCCCACACCAATTAAAAAGTGTAACTCAAACGCTAATATCATTACCACTGAGGACAATAAGATTCACATTCACTTAGGCTCACAAGTCAAAAAGCCTTTTGAACACAACAGTTCTATGGTCATGGTCAGAGCTGACAACCTTGCAAATGGAAGCAAAGAACTTTCGACAGGTACTGTGCTACGCTCGCCGCGTCATGCCACGATTAATAAACAAGCATCAAGCAAAGTAACAAGCAGCCTCACCATTACACAGGTCACCCCTGCACCACCAAGACCAACACTTTCTGTAGTAAGTACTGCGTCGGATTTGAAACCTTTAATAGAAGAACTTGTGTCTGATTGGGATTTAAGAGGTGGGAGGCCTGTTATATATTGGTCAACAACTGGAAATATTATTTATAGTTTTGGACAGTTATGCAATGTTTTTAGCTAATGGTCACATGGTCAGACCTTGTCTGGACATTGTCACTGTTATTACCACAATTACGATGCATTAATGTATACAGTTCGATCAAATAACATTTGGTTTAGCCCACAGTTTAGCCCACAGAGAAACTGAAATTCCAAAATATTAAATGAAACACAAAATACAGAGGCAATAAATCAATTCCATAAATGGGGTTGTATTCCAAATACATGACACAAGAGCCAATGTATTCGTCTGCTACTACAAATTGCATACCTCTATAAAGAGGTAGATCTCTTATATCTCTTGAGCTCTTTCACTTTTTTATTGCATAGGAGTTTTTTCGTTGCTGCTTATCAGTTTTTTTTCAGTTATATTAAATTTATAGGTTTTTTAATAGTTTTATATATATATATATAGTTTCTTTCAATTATTTTGAATATTTTTTTATTTAAAATGTATTAAATTAAATATATATATACTTAAATGAGAAATTTTTGATTATTTTTCCTGTATACAATATACATTTTTCTTCAATCCACCTCTTTTTTTTTTTTATACGTAGCAGCCTATTATGGACCCTCAACCACCTCGATCTGGGCTCACTCGCATTCCCATGTCTCGTGGCATGAAAACTGGGAAGGCCGTACTTGGGGCTCTGGGAATCCCTAGTAATGTGAAGATGGAAGCAAAGGCGGAAGGCCAGTCCATGCGTATTGAGCTGAAGAAAGCCTCTATCGGCAGTGCAACCTTCCAAAATAGTGGAAAAAGCTAACTAAGCGAATGATGATCGATGAAAAAAGACCCTTTCAGACTAAACAGACTGTGTATAAACAATTCATTATCTCCTGTATAAGATACATTTAGTTCTGAAAAGTTTATCATTTGTCATTGTTACTTTTAACAATATGTAGGCAAACAGCTTTAAAACATCTCGTTCTTATCAGAGTGTTGATTGCAGTGTCGTTGCTATGAAGGTAGTCAAAAAAGAGTACCACATAGTGGATTTATATGTTTTGTATATGGTTTGGTCAATATTACACAGACAAAGTTTCTTAACATGTAATGTTTTTACTATTGTTTATACGAGAAATTAAGTAAATGTTTTACATAAAGTCTTTTCAGATGTTCCGGTTTACTTCTTTTATTGTCTCAGGTTTTAGGTCCGATGTGAACAAGCCCGTTACAATTCTTTATGAAAATAAATGATTTTCTATCACAGAATTAATTCAGTTCATGTAAGCATAATGCTAGTACTCACTTCCTCTGTTAAGCACCTGCCAGGAAACTGATCCTCAGAGTCTAAGAGAGTTTTAAATCAGTTGTCCAATGAGAATGCAGTCCTGAAAGACTGTCCAACAGCAGCTGGCCAATGAGGAAGCAGCTCTGTAAAGACCTGCCCAGCCCACAGGGTATGTTTGTGTTAGAGTTAAACAGTAAAACTGACAAACTGAGGAGCAAAACTTTTTTGCCATTTGGTGTTTCCATAATTTTACCCCTAATGTGACCTCATACACAAAAAACCATCCCTTCTTAACAGCTAAACATCACTAGATTAGCTTTTAGTGATTAGCCGGTAGCTATCGTCGCAATTTGGCTTTCGGAAAACAGCAGAGCTGGAAGGAGCGGAGCGTTACACGGGGGAGGGTCTCTTATTATTTAATAATAAATTCAATTATGGAGATAATAATGACAATTAATAATACAGTGAGTTTTTAATCAACATCGGTACTCTGTGTCTGAAGACCCTGATTACAAGATTTTCTGTTATGCTCTCATCCCACACCCTCCCTGCTGGAGATATTGGGAATTAGCACAAAACCACGAAAAATGAGTTTTGGAATTATGAGCTGGCATTTAACACCCTCAAATGTGCATAATGTCATGAATAAATTTATTTAATAATATTTAGTAACCACAGACAGACTGAGTTTTTTCAAATTGCATTGGTCAACATAGATACCTAAAGCAATGGTTCTCATTCCTATTCCTGGAGGACTCCGGCCCTTCACATTTTAATGTTTAACTCATTAACTAATTAACAACCTTTTATTTTATTTTCACTTTGAGGAAAATACTAAAGTGTGTAGGGAAGTGGTCCTGGGCACTTACCAAAAAAAAAAAAAAAAAGTTTACAACCAGGATAATAAAATAGTCTCATCTGGATATTGTTGATTTGTACACAAGAGTTCTGTGCCATTCACAACCTGCTCTTACTGAGCACCACATCAGCACACTTAGTATTGTTTGTTTTCACTCTTTTACACCTGCATATTGCACTAATTTATTACTGCACTGTCTGGCATCACAGCAAACCACAGGACYGGTTTTCTGTGGAATCTGGTCCCTCTCAAGATATTTTCCCTCACTGCTTTTTGTTGAAGATCTACACTGGGGTTTCTTATGAAGCTTCTTGTTCAATGTTAATTCAGAAAATAGACTCTTGACAGATATACAGGACTAAGGACAAGGACAACCCAAAATGTGGGAATACAGGGAAWTAACGGGGAAATATACTCTGACGCATTTACGTTTGTTCAGTTGGTGTCCAGCTACCTTTGTAAACCCACTGGCAGGGATCCGAGTACTGTATAGTGAGGTAGAACAACTCAATCATGAGTTGGCTCCAAAAAATGTACAAAATGCAAATGTGCATTCATGAAGAGATGAACTGAAAGGATTATGGACAATAGGTGTCTATTGCCATCTTTTGGATTACTGGTTACCTGTAACACGGACAAGAGTCACAAGCAGTTATGCAGGTAGCTTCTAGTTGCACATGACCACCAGCTGTACAGGGTGAGTAGGAACAGAAATTATAGCCATATGTCAACAATATTTATATAAAATACTACATCGTATGGTTATAGAATTTTGCTGAAAGTCTTGACATGCTGGTGCATGCGAACAAGAAGGCATTCAGCTAATTCTCATTGCTATTGGTGGTTGAAACATGAGAGGAGAAATAGATACTGTGACTCTATGTCTGGACTACCTGTGGTGCTGTCTCTAGCTTCACCCTGTGACAGTTGTGTTCTATTAATTCATGTACACAAACTTAAGGCAATTAAGCCTAGAGACATTAAACAAACACCTTATACATTAATTTAAAATGTAACATTTAGAGTAAATTTTTATTACATTTACTGTAAATATTAGCCTTCTTAGGCTATCTCTGAATCATTTGCAGTATATATCAAGCATCACTAATTGGCGGACCGTGTTCCAGATCCGGACAGAGTGACAAATCTGTTCAGCCCCTAATGCTTTTCTGATAAACAAGAATAATTCATATACCAGCAATCTAGTGCTTTTTTCCTCGAGGTGGATGTGGTTATACGCATCACTCAACAGAGCCAATCAACGCGATAGTTTACCGTGKATAGACAAAGTATACAGAAGAAACAGAAATGAAAACACAACAGAGCAGGGCTTACTCTAAGAAAACAATTTTATATTAAGAAACCAATATATGTGTACCTGCGGGAAATTTAAAACCAGTTTTACCAAAAGTAACGTGAAGCACCACTATGAGACAGAACAGGTCATTTGAGCAAATATATCAGAAGTCTGAGATAGAGGCATGCAAAATGCCCGACCTGAGAACACCGTATGACAGAGCAAACAGCGTCATTTCACATTCATTTACAGAGCAGCAGCATGCAAATGAAGATTCACGAAAGATGGATTAAGGATTGTTGGTTGTATTCCAGGCCATTAAAATTCAAACTGTCCATGTTTAATATGTTTACTGAAAACTGGCAATAAATATTAGTAAAATAGGGACATTTTAAGCTAGGCATTTTTATTGACTTACAATGAGTGCATGTACAGAAATCTAAATCCTAACACACACATGAAATTTGGACCTTGGCTCAAAGAACATGTTATTAACCGGAATTTCTTACATTTTAATCCAAGATTAATTTAGTTCTATATTAATATGTATATTAATTTCCTAAACCAAAAAAGTTCATAAGTACAATAGCCGGTCATAATAATATTTCATAAATCACAGTAGGGTGTTTTATTTCTAAAGCCCATAAGGCTCGAGGTTTGGTCGAAAGTAGGTGGGCGGGGCGAGCTCATTAAACATTTTCAATCTATTACGTAAGTAGCGCTATCTTGCTTCTGATTGGCTGAATCACTTCCGCCTCGTACGCGCTGCAGGGAAAAACATTCCCCCTTTGGCAGTGAAGTTAGTTCATGATGCGTACATTTAGACCTGCGCGGTTTCGAGTCGTAAGGTCCGCATAAATTTCGCAGTTAGTAAAATTTATCCTTTATTTTCACTTGTTGGGCGTTTAGCAAGGTAACAAGACATTTTATTAAGAACGTAAGCAGCCATTATGGCGTCTGTCTACAACGGAAAGGAAGACGACGGCCACCGCTCAGGATCCACCGCTCCAGGTGCTGAGAAGAGCGAGAAACCGGAGAACACGGCGTTTAAACAGCAGCGACTCCCAGCCTGGCAGCCCGTCCTTACAGCCGGGAGCGTGGTGCCTGCCTTCTTCATCATCGGGCTCCTCTTCATCCCCATTGGCATTGGTCTCTTCATCACCTCCAACACTATGAAAGAGTTTGAGGTACGAATAATTATTTTAATATAAGGTGGATATTCTAAATCTGTCATTAAAAAAGATGTCATGTTTCCTATTTTATTCTATTTAAATTATATTAATGTTTAGCAGTCATGGTACTTAAACKTTTGTTTGAAGATTCTGTTTTGGTGTTCCTCACAGTATTTTTTTTTTTTTTTAAAAGCAACAACAACAAAAAACCACACAGCCTCAGTGTAAACTCTGCATCTGCTGAGGCAAATACAGCCTGGTGATTTGTGTAGGTTGTAGAACCTGACAGGCGTCAAACAAATCATGTGAACATCCCAAACCTGTGCTTTGTTTCAGATTGATTACACTGGTGTTGAGCGAGACAGCCCGTGTTTCAGCTGCACACAGCTCTTCAGTTTGAACAGCACATGCGTGTGCTCTGTCCCTTTCACACTACAAGAATCATTCGAGGTAAACCGATGACATTGTTCTACAAAATGTATGGAAGGTGATGTTCTCTAATCTGCATTACTGTACCTACTGTATTTGCAGCTGGGTATTTTTAGTCCGTGGTCCATTTTAGTGTGATCTTTAAAAGCACTCAGGTCTTGGCTTTCATATATTATTCAGTTTCAGTTTAAAGGCCGAGTCGATGAGGTGAGGTGTGGTGAGGTGAGGTGTGATGACGTAATGGGTAACAATGCCATCTCCTAGTTTTAGGGTTCCAGGTTCAATCCTTAGCTTAATTATATTTTGGACAATACGCATATTTTGCTTTATATATTTGCTGCTTGCTTTCGAATTACGTCTAGTCCTTTTTTTTGTTTGTTTGTTCTTTTAAAGTGTGTTTTGGATCATGTATGTACTAAACTGTGTAATGTTCAGTATTTTTTTTTTACTTTAAATTAAATTCTGAGAGTTTAAATTGTACTCTGCCTTACCAGGGCAATGTATTCATGTACTATGGACTGTCGAACTTCTATCAAAATCATAGACGATATGTTAAGTCAAGAGATGACCGGCAGCTAAATGGAGACAAATCTGCTTTAACTGTAAGTCACTGTAAGATGGTATTAATACATTTATTTTAAAATCTTTTACATATTTTGGATTTATAATAATATTAATCATTCTTAAACCGYRTATCTTAATCTCTTTAAACAGAATCCCAGCCAGAATTGTGCACCATATGACTATAATAACAAAGTGCCCATAGCACCATGTGGTGCTATAGCCAACAGTCTTTTTAATGGTAATAAARTTTTAACCCTTTTACCTCATAGGATATAAACATACTGTATATAAATGTATGTATTAATTTATTTGTATATAAGTATGATTGAAATTKAGGGCTGAGCTCTAAAATCTTATTTTCCTTTTTGGTGTTGCRCTTTTAGACACATTAAAGCTGTTTTACATCCAAGACAATGGGAATATAACTAGAATTCCTCTTATGAAGAAAGGCATTGCTTGGTGGACTGACAAGTATGTTAAGTTCAGGAACCCTTCAGGATACAACTTCACAACAGCATTTCAAGGTATTTAAAAGCTCCTGAAGAAATTAATAAGCTTTTTGTAACGTTTGTTCTAATAATAATAATAAGAAGAAGAAGGAGAAGAATAGGTTCCCTCTGGGTTTTCCATCTGCTGGGTACATTGACATCTTTAAATTGTCCTGGGTGTGTGTGTATGGGCGTGTGTGCCTCCGTGTGTGCTTCATGCAAATTTTTCATTGTACATGCTTCAGATCCATTTTGACCCTTAGAAGGATAAATTGTTAATGAAGAGAAGTAAAATCAAAGGGAAAAGATAAATTATGAATAAAAAATATAAAGCAAAAAAATGGATTAGATCCTGGTATGGAACCTCTTGGAGGCCACAAGTAAGAATTCTGTTTAAAGTCTCCTTACAGCTCAGTAAAACGTCTTGTTTCACTTCTACAACATTGTTCAAAATAATAGCAGTACAATGTGACTAACCAGAATAATCCAGGTTTGTAGTATATTTTTATTGCTACATGGCAAACAAGTTACCAGTAGGTGCAGTAGATTCTCAGAAAACAAACAAAACCCAGCATTCATGATATCCACGCTCTTAAGGCTGTGCAGTTAACTGTCTGTGGCCCTTGGACCCAAAAAGAATAATTTTACTCTCATCAGTCCACAAAATGTTTCTCCMTTTCTCTTTAGGCCAGTTGATGTGCTCTTTGGCAAATTGTAACCTCTTCTGCCTTTTTTTTTTTAACGGAGGGACTTTGCGGAGGATTCTTGAAAATAGATTAGCTTCACACAGATGCCTTCTAACGATCACAGTACTTACAGGTAACTTCAGACTGTCTTTGATCATCCTGGAGCTGATCAGTGGTTGAGCCTTTGCCATTCTGATTATTYGTCGATCCATTTTGACGGTTGTCTTCCGTTTTCTTCCACATCTCGCTGGTTTCGCTCTCCATTTTAAGGCATTGGAGATCATTTTAGCTGAACAGCCTATAATGGTTAGAACCTCTTTATAGGTTTTCCCCTCTCCAATCAACTTTTTAATCAAAGTATGCCGTTCTTCTGAACAACGTCTTGAACGACGCATTTTCGTCAGGCTTTCAAATGCATGTTCAAAGTGCTGGCTTCATCCTTAAATAAGGGCCACCTGATTCACACCTGTTTTTTTCAAAATTGAGGACCTCACTGATTGAATACCACACTGCCATTTTTTTAACACACCCCTTTCAAGCCACAGTGAAGCATGATGGTGCAAGCATCGTGATATGGGCATGTTTCTCCTACTATGGTGTTGGGCCTATTTATCACATACTAGGGATCATGGATCAGTTTGCATATGTCAAAATACTTGAAGAGGTCMTGTTGTCTTATACTGAAGAGGACATACCCTTGAAATGGGTGTTTCAACAAGACAATGATCCCAAACACTAGTAAACGAGCAAAGTCTTGGGTCCAAACCAACAAAATTAATGTTATGGAGTGGCCAGCCCAATCCTCAGACATTAATCCAATCGAGAACTTGCGGGGTGACATAAAAAAATGCTGTTTCTGAAGCAAAACCAAGAAATGTAAATGATTTGTGGAATGTAGTTAAAGAATCATGGAGTGGAATAACTGCTGAAAGGTGCCATAAGTTGATTGACTCCATGCCACACAGATGTTAAGCAGTTATAAAAAAAAAACTGTGGTCATACAACTAAATATTAATTTAGTGATTCACAGGATTGCTAAATCCTAGAAATAAAAACGTTTGTACAAAATGGTTTTGAGTTTGTACAGTCAACAGCAGACACTGCTATTTTTTGAACACACCCCTTTCAACTAATTGCCCAATTGCACAGCCTTAAGAGCATGCATATCATGAATGCTGGGTCTTTGTTTGTTTTCTCAGAATCTACTGCACCTACTAATAACTGGTGGTCTTTGCCATGTAGCAATAAAAAATATACTAAAAACCTGGATTATTCTGGTTAGTCAGGTTGTAGTGCTATTATTTTGAACAATACTGTATATTCTATTGCTGAAAAGTGATGGAATTGGTTGTGTTACAGGTACTACAGGGCCTATCAGCTGGCCCAGGCCTGTCTCTGAGCTAGATCCCACTGACCCTGATAACAATGGCTTCATCAATGAGGACTTCATAGTGTGGATGAGAACAGCCGCTCTTCCCACTTTCAGGAAATTGTACCGCATTATCCCGAAGAACAACCAGGCTCCAACACTTCCTCGTGGCAACTACACACTGGAAATTACTTACAGTATCCTTTCAGATAATTAATTAAACTTGAGATTGGTTTTAAAAAATACTGAATTACAGAGTAGGCTTGTTTGTGTTGTTTCCAGACCATAGAGTGAGGAGGGGAATAACTAACATCTATATGTGTATGTGTGTTCCCTTTGATTTTTGTGTGTCTGATACCCACTTACAGTTGTAACAAATAATTATCAAATCAAAACTACTGAATGGTCTACTTGCATAAAAGCTTTTATCAAAGATTGCACTTGGAGCTTTTTTTTTTTTTTTACAACTGGCATCTTCATGAGTTCTGTCATCAATGTTCATCCTTTAAGTAAGAACACTGGCAGAGCTCCATGTAGTAAACTGGATGATGTTATCCGACTATATGCCTTAATAGAAACAAACACTCGATCTAATATCAGCCCAACMTCACTGTACAAGTACATTTAAACAGTGCTATCAGTGACACAAGGTCTGTGTTATTTCAAAACAAAAATSCGTCATAGCCCCAAGTGCAAGTAGCCCTTTATGTGCACCAGACAGCTGTTTCTACATGGCTCATGCTTTATCATTTGTTTGTTGAGCTGCTGTTTGGAAATGCTAGGTTKGTCTAGTTTGTTTATGACTTGATACACAAAGAAACCTCTTTGTGAACATGTTCTTGTTAGAAAAAKATATAAATATGACCTTGAGATTAAAAGAGCAGCATGTAATGACGTTTTTGACATTCCCAGACCAAAAAAAAAGTCATTGATAATTCCTTAATAGCATGAACCCAGACTACCCGGTGATTAATTTCGACGGCCGCAAACGCATGATCCTCAGCACCATCTCCTGGATGGGTGGGAAAAACCCGTTCCTGGGCATTGCTTACATGACTGTGGGTTCTATCGCCTTCGTTCTGGGGCTGGTGCTTCTGGTTGTCCATTATAAATATGGCAACCGCAACAACAACGCTGAAATCCCCAACTAGGGTCTCGACACTACTGTGACTGATTTGTGAGCCATCTTCTTGCCTCAGAATTTATGCATATATATAAATCCTGCTGCTGCACAACGTTCATTTCCCGTCTGCCTTTTGCCATTATCTCGTACAAGATTTTCATCCTGTATGCATACGTGATGTCCAGGAGGATATCTTTTATTTTATTGTCCTCTCACGGATATTTTTGTGTCTGTGCTATGTGTTTTTGAGTATTTGTGTACTTTATGTGAAGGGCATGTTTCAGTGATGTCAGTGACATCCTGTTCAGATTTTAAATAATATATCATACACTAGTTCAACACTATTATGAAGGAACCTTGAGATCTTGATACACTGCGAAATGGACTTTGTAGGCATGTAGTAGATAATAGAGAATATAAGATCAGCACTGTGCAGTGGTATTGGATTCATGAGAGGAAATGCTAATCATAGTTTCTAAATAATTTTCCGACATTTAGCCAGCTACTTCAGAATTGAAAGACTGTTACAGAACATGTGCATTTCCAGCATGCAACAGATAATGGACWGTTATATATTAATTCTTAAATCTTAYGTGCTTTCACTGACTGTTATCCTAACCCTGAAGGAATCTCATAAGTAATTTATGTGGGAGTCAGTGTCTTCTTGTGTATCATGTTGGAAGCATGTTTATAAATGTTACATCTTGGATTGCTAAGCATTTAAATATTATTGTCTAGTTTAACAAATGGATTGCTGCTTGGACCTTCTGCCCTTGTTCAGGGCTACGCTGTACCTCTCTCAACCTTGACCAAAGATATGGTTTAGACTCACTGACTGTTTGCAAATAAATCTATTATATTTTATTTTCTGAATTATGTTTTTTTTCCCTTTCCAACTGTATAAAGGTAACTAATGTAACTTTATGACCAGTAGCGGCACTTGAGCACCACAGAATATGGTGTAGTTCAGGGGTAATATGCACCTTTACAGATAAACAATGGGAGGCTTTTTTGATTCTGTAAAGCTGCTTTGCGACAATGACCTTTGTTAAAAGCGCTATATAAGTAAAATAAAATTGAATTGTCAATAATTACCGCAGTAAGACAGAACAAAAGGCATTACAAAAACTAATTAGTAGAAAAGAAACCATGACACAAAAGAAATTAATAAACCAATAAAAAAAAGAAATTTTGCTACTGTTGTGGTTTATATGAAAAATGAATTCTGAAGCTATCCTAACCAAACTCGCTCACTCAAAACCCACACATTATGGGAAAGTTCCAGAATAAGAGACATCCCAAAACTAAATAACTTACAATCTATGTTTGATATGGTAGAKCTTCAGGATATAACTATACTGCATGTTCCCTGCTGGATACCCCATCTGAATCCAGAAGATCATCCATTGTCTGACACAGTGTGGAGGGGAGATTACAGGCCTCTCTCATTTTTTTAAATTGGGAGAACTTGCACATTTGGTGGCTGACTACGTACTTTTTTGCCTCACTGTACATGCACACAGACTTGATGCAGGAATAAATCCATGACCCTGGTGGTGCAAGGCAACAGTGTAAACAACCAATCGACTATGCACTTCCAGAAGATCATGCTACTGTAAATTTTGGATATACTGTATAGTGTAAGACACGTTGGCTTAGTGGTTTGCACTGTTGCCTTGCACCTACTTGAAATGCCCACGTAATACTTGATCGCTTTTGTTACCATGTAAACTAGTCAGGAAAGCACAGGAATATGGAAGCAGATCAGTCTCTTTAATAATTCACGCAAAAGACACAATGCACACGTGCGTGAAACATGCACGAAAAAAAAAATGTATGTGCACGAAAAAAAGGTTTTCTCAAAAAAAAAAAAAACACTCACGTGCACTATATATATATATATATTTGTCATATAACTTTGTCAGACCTTCTTGTGTGCTGAAAATTCTGTTGAGACTGATGACAAAGGAATTAGGTGAAGTAAAARTGTGTAGACTCACCAGTGTTGATTTGCCAGTTGGGAAAGCCATGTTAATAGAGGCCCAAGGTGCCGATCAAACTCTGTGTTCCTGTGTTGCAGCTGCGGTCGAGCCAAGCATTTTGCCAGAGCACCCAGTTGCCTACTACTTTGACGATGGCGTTCTGATGCGTAWGTGGTCTCCACGTCAKGTCACCGATGACTGGGAAAGTGTGTTTCGGGTTGTAATTCCAAAACCTTTCGGGAGCAAGTTTTGAGCATCGCACACGACCATGAACTTTACGGTCACGTAGGTATTAGAAAAACTTATAATAGTTTGTTGAAACATTTCTTTTCACCTTCGATGAAATCTGACGTTTCCAAATTCTGTAAATCTTGTCATGCTTATCAAATATCTGGCAAGCCCAATCAGATTATTTTCCCGGCCCCATTGAAGCCTATACCAGTAATTCGTGAATGATTCAAATGAATTTTGGTTGATTGCGTTGGGCAAAACTAAATCTGGAAATTCCCGTTAGTTAACTCTAATGTGTGCGTCAACCAGATATCCTGAAGTGGTACCCCTACGCTCACTTAAAGCTCATGCAATTGTCAAAGCGATTGTCAAATCCTGCACTACTTTYGGGAGAAGAACAGATGAAAACCCGATATGATCAAAAGGCTGTCCCATGCTCATTCCAAATGGGTGATAAAGTTCTTATTTTACTTCCTGTGCTTGGGTCAGCACTTCAAGCTAAATTCAGCGGTCCCTATGAGATAAAAGAGAAGTTGAGTGACACTGACAATGTTTACATCCCTGATCGTAGGAGAAAGACACGTGTTTGTCCTGTGGACATGCTGAAGGCATATGTGGCACATTCCGAGTCTAAAAGTAAGACTCCCCTCCTTATGATTGCCCCGGTAATTGTTCTGCTCTTAGTRTTCACCAGAAATTGATGGTTTGAAGATRAATAGTGCCACCTTTACGTCGGCTCGGTTGTCAAATTCAGAGACTTGTCTCACTTGCCTCCATCAGCTCAAGCTGATATTAGGAAATATCCAAATTTCTTTAGTGATTTCCCCACCACTACTCGTGTGTTAACACGATATTGAGGTTGGTTCACATCAAACAAAGGGCTTATTGGGTAATTCCATTTAAGAAAGAGTTGATGAGAAAGGAAACCCAATATCTGGTTGAACATAACCGCATTCCCTAGTTCATGGTGGTTTAGTTCCCAAGCCAGATGGTGCTTCCCAGTTCTGTACAGATTATAAGAAAGTCAATGCRTTGAACAAAGCTGACTCTTTTCCAATGCCTTAAACATCAAATGAGTTGCAGTACTATTGAAAAAGAAGCCCTTGYCTTAATCCTTGCCTTGCAGCATTTTGAAGTGCATATTGGTTCAACTGTAGAGCCTGTTACTGTTTTCACAGATCATTATCCTCTKACCTTTCTTCAACAAATGTCTAATGCCAATCATCGTTTAATGCTTTATTTGTTTGGTGTCTGATTTGTAAATTGAATCGTTTAGTGTCTGATTTTTACAAAATTACAATTTAAATTTATGTCCCAAAAAAAGGTGTTGAAAATGTAATTGCTGATTCACTGTCACATGTTAACCAGTAAAACCTTCTATGTTTTATTTTATGGGTGGGGGTGTTATAATTCTGAGATTCTGTTTGATATCTGTTTTATATTTCTCTGCTCCTGTGTGTTGGACCTGTGTCTGTTCTAGGTGGGTGTGGCCTGTTAATCAACTTGAGCTGGGGATTGGTTCTACTCTGCATCCTATATACGGACCGCCCCAAATACTCAGGGGGCCCTTTTGAGCCTCGGAGTTGAAAGTCTGTGTTGCCCGTGTTCCCAGCTCTAGGGGAGATCTGCATGGAGGAATGTGCCCAAATACCAGCAACAGTGTGTGAAAACCTTGTCTTGTGAAGACAGAAAACGTTTGACCTCCAAAAAGGTATTAAGATATTTRTTTTATTGACCAAATACTTATTTTCCATTATAATTTGCAAATAAATTCTTAAAAAATGTCATTTTTCTTATTTTGTCTCTCATAGTTGAGGTATACCTATGCTGAAAATTACAGGACTCTCTTATCATTTTAAGTGGGGGCACTTGCACAATAGGTGGCTGACTAAATACTTTTTGCCCCACTTAGTTTGCATGTTCTCCGTGTGCTTGGTGGGTTTCCTCCAGGTACTCCAACTTCTTCCCTCAGTCCAAAGACATGCAGATTAGGCTAACTGGTATTCCTAAATCATCCATAGTGTGTGGGTGTTTGCCCTGCGATGTATTGGCACCCCATCCCTGTGATAGGCTTGGACTCCCTTGGACCTCCCTGTATCTAGGATAAATATTAGCCAATGAGTTAGTGAGTGAGTGAAGTGTCTGAAGAATGATGTACCAGACTGATTCAAATGAGCTGTGATCTGGTAAAACACTTGTTTACAATTTGCTAACACTGATTATCCCTTCATCCCCCTTAGTACTGTTTGAATTTATAGTTTACAATTGTATGACACTAATTGTAGAAGACTCAATTGAAATGAGACACCGAGCCTAAAGCCTTCATTGTCCATGAGATCATTATACTGTTTGTTCAATTTAATGATCATGACAAGTGTGCATCATGCAGTTTCTCTACGCGATCACCAGTGATCTCATGTTACCATTAAATAACTCAATAATCTGCGTCAAATGCGTGACCTTTCCATTAAGGCATAGGGTTATGGTGTTATTGGCTTGTGTAACCCTAGCTTGCAAATCAGATTTCTGAGCGAAACATTGATCCAGTACGAATCTGAGGCTGCAGTAGTACAGACATTTACCTGCTATCATCTCTACTGTGAGAAGACATTTCTTTAACAGTGTGGGTTCAGATATTCGAGGATACGTTCAGACATCATGGACATGGATGCTACAGATCAGGTGTAATTTTATATTATTACACATTATTATGTACTAAATTTTAGCAATGTTTTTTTTAATGATGCATAAGAATTGTGCTTTTTTGTGCAATGATGGAGAAAAAAAAAGTTTTTTCATATAGTATTTAAAAKGTATAATAAAGAGCAACAGGGAGCTTATGAATTTAAAACTTAAATAATGCACTTAATTTTCCAATTTACTATAAACTATTTTATATTATTCAGACATTAACAGTAAAAACATGATGCCAATTGAATGTATGACCTCATTACTGATGACTGATACACACTATGCAAGATATATACGCTACCAGTCAAAAGTTTGGACACACCCTCTCCTTCAGTGTTTGTTTCTTTATTTTTATTATTTCTACATTGTACAGTACATGAATACTGAAGACATCCAAACTATGAAAAATCAAATGTGGAATTAAGTAGTAAAAAAAAATGGTTAAACAGCCCATTTACATTTATTTAGTAGTACTTTTACCTTTAAWGATTCATGCCATTCATCAGATCCACAAGATAGTCACCTGGAATGGTTTTCAATTCACAATGTGCCCTGTCAAGTGTTATTACAAGTGTGTTATTTCTTTTCTTCTTAAYGTGCTTCTTAATGTCATCTTATGCAGAGGAACAGTGGGTACAGAGTCAATAGCCCTGTTAGTGCTCCTGCAACTAATGAACAAATCAATATTGTGGTGAGAAGCATTCTAGTTAATTCAAGAGAAAGATTGTCCGTCATTGCTTTGAGAAATGAAGATCAGTCAATCCAAATAAATTTGAAGAACTTTGAATGTATCCCCACGTGCAACCACCAAAACCATCAAATGCTATGATGAAACTGGCTCATCCTAGGAAAGGAAGATTTGCTGCAGAGGATTAGTTTATTACAATGACCAGCCCTAGAAACCACCATTTCACAGCACCTCAGTTTAGAACCCACAAAAATTGCTGCTCAGAGTTCAAGCGACATATTTCGACATTCCCTGTTCAGAGGAGACTGAGTGGCTGAATTGCAGCAAAGAAACCATAACTTCGGAAGAACAACAAACAGAAGAGACTTGCTTGGGCCAAGAAACACAAGGAATGGGCATTAGATCAGTAGAAAACTGTCCTTTGATCTGACGAGTTCAAATTTGGGATATACGACCGTATTCAAAAGTTAGTGCCCCCTCTTTTAATTCTGAAAACATAATAAAAACAATCTGATCGTAGCGGGTCTTAGTATTAAGCAAATATAACCTTAGACGAACAATAACATAAACGTTTTTTCACCGGGCCATTATTTATTCATCAAAAATTTTTGAGAATTCTATGTACCTACATGATTCAATAGCTTGTAGATCCACTTTTAGCAGCAATATCTTCTTTTCCTGTATGACTTTATCAATCTCTTACATCATTGTAGAGGAATTATCTGAGCATTGACCCTGTAGTGAATGTCCTGGGATGTCCACTCCTGGGAAGATTTGCAACTGTCTTGAATGCTTAAGATTTGTGAATCATCTTTCACAATTTTCTCCCAWTTAAGTCCAKATTGTTTGGAAATGGTTTTATAACCCTTTCCAGATTGATGTGCAGTAACAGTTTCTTCTCTAAGACCACTGCTTATGTTTCCATTTCTTGCCATTTTGTTAAGACACACTCGAATGTTCCTGACCAGCAAACTGCCAAAACCTCTGTTTTTATAGAGGTCTGCACACCAGCTGAAACTTACCCTCTTAAATCCTGTTGAAGCAGTAATGTACCTACTATTACTGGCATGATTTTTTTTTCACACCCTTCCACCTCCACTCCAAACATTGCACGTAATTCCCCTCAGGTCCTACTCTCACGGACAGCCAAGAGGTTCTAACTACTCTCCTGTCGCTCACAAAGCTGTTTAAATCCCACTAATAGTCTTATGCAATTGATGCATCCTTGAAGCATTGCCAGGATATCAGAGATGTTAAACATGTGCTCAAGGCCTGGTCTGAGCATTGTCTAAATAAATGTAAAATATAAATGTAAAAAAAAGTCTTAATAAACAAAAATCTTTATATTTTATGTATAAAAGAACTCTGTTCCTATGGAGACTTTAGCACAGACTGTATGCTAATTTGTGTTAAATAAGTTCTGTAATGTGTTACTATTTCCTGCACATATTATTATCAACAAGGACCCTACAGTAGTTATTGTGTTGCTGTAATTTAATATCCTGCAAAATGACATGCGTAGTGTGTTTCTTACAATGCGTACAGTTTCCTACTGAAAAAAGGCTGGCTGAAGATTTGTGCTTCAATGCATTAATAGGTATTAAATATAGGTTTTACAGTATACAGGTGGGTTAGGGATTAAAAGAAAACAACAACAACAACAACAACAACACAAGGTTAATAGGTGTTAGGCGATCATCATGTTGGGTCCCTTCCACAGAGACTATGGGTTTCTGGAACGGTTGTGATGGGACTGATTTCCATTCATCCAAAAGATATCCCTTATTTGGTGTTTTTTTATTGTTTTTTTTTTACTGATGATAGATGAATGCACAGTCTAACACTTTAGTGAACAATCTGCAATGAGTTCAGTGAGCCCTCAAGGATAGACATTCATGAAGTCATCCTGGAAGAAATCACTGTCTTCAATGATTCATTTTGGAGTAAAGATGATCATTCAAATGTACTTAGTTTTGATTTGCACTTACTCTTGCCGCTGTTAGTAAAACAGCCTGAGACCATGATATCAATACGACTTCCATGGCATTACAGGGCCACTGGAGCTTCAGGCCTGTTCTGTTCTGGTGTACACCGATGAYATGCATTCTCATATTTTTCAAGAATATATGCAAAAGATCATTCAGCTGAGTATTTATCTTTTTCCACCACACCTGTGCTAGGATTTTTTGCATGGCTAAGCTTTGTCAGGAGTACATGATGTTCCTGCWCAAACACTCCTATTAAACCTGGTTAAACTGGTGAACTGAATCCGGTGTCAGCAAATTCCTCATCAMATTTAGTGCTGTATTTGCATTTATCTAGTCTGGGGAGCGTGAACCTGTATACAGGACTAAGCGGTATAGGCGATGAGTGAGTGAGTAGTCTGGGGAGTTGAACAAGTGTTTTTGACAAATGTGACACAAATTTGCTGTCACTGATGAGGCATCGCAGTGTGATCTGGTGTTTCATTCCCTTGAATGCCCTGTTGCGCATACGATCTGCAGTCTGATTTGTGGATTTAGTAGSTATGAGCTCGGCCCGTTTTCACCGGATACTTTAAATTCCTTACACTGGTGACACAATCACAGTATGTCATAAAGKTTAATGATGACACTGCCCACTCTTACGTTGTATTATGACATACAAGTGTCTTCTATAAAAACACAGTAAATATTACTGGCTAATCATTTGGATTATATAAATTGCTAAAGTGGATATTGATAGAGTATTTCAGGCTGATTTGCCTGATTTCACAGCTTTAAGTTCAGTCCTGTGTTATAACTTCTGCTGTAATTTATATTTGAAACAAGAAMAATGCCCATGCCAAAATTAAAAATATATTATTAATAATAAAAAACCCGAATTAATGAACTGAACTTATTTGAATTCTTGATTTTATGGTAAACCTATTCGATCAGGTTGCCATTAAAATAAGCAGTGCTAAACCAGTGTGCATAATAAATGTACTAAGGAGGCAAAACAGGTTGAATGTTTTTTTWAAAAAACCTTAAGAATTGTGTAGATATCGATATTAACTGTAGTACTAATTGAAAGAAATTATTAGCGAGCTTAATTTTGTCATTTACAGTTCGTTATTTTTGTATATAGCGCTTAGGAGTAAAGGATTCGTGAACTCTCTTTTGATCCACTAGGCGGCGACAATCACATAAACACACTACGGAAACCGTCACGACGTGTGATCGCTAAGAACTCTGGGAATTACCGGAAGCTGTTTTGARGTGTCCTTGCAGTGCTAGCTTGGTGGTGTTTACAATTGCTAGTCATGTTTAGGCATATAAGGGTAAGTGCTGTCTGTGGAGGTGTAGTAACTGTTTATAGAGCTATTTAATTTTTTTGCTGCCCTGTCTAGTCTGATATAAACTTAGAGAATTGGGAATTTCCTACAGCTTTAGTGCTGAAACTGCCTGGCTAACCAGCTAATGTTACTTGAATTTGTAGTTCAATCTGGGGTTAAATACCTCTACTACTCCTGCTACTAATAATAAATAAGTAATTTTGCTAATAATATTTTCATAATTTAATATTAATGCAATAATATTGTGCATGTATGTAGGTTATAGCCATATAGAGTTATTAAATGAGAAATAAGTAAGCAAAGCAGTATTTGCAATATTAATTTTAATATGTGGTATTTACTTGGTTACAATGACAGTTTTGTCATCGTAACTTTTTGAAGTTATCCCACTTATTAACTCGTCAGGGCTTAATTGTCACTGGCAGCAGACAACAAGCAGACCATAATATGTGTGTTTGTGCATAAAATGTGTGTGAGAGGTTACTACACAATGATGCAGTAATCATTTAAACAGCTCTTCTATATTTGCTATAAATTGTGTATGATATCAGMCATTTAAACCGACTTTGAGTGATCCGTGTGAGGTTTTTAACAAATGATTTTACACAAAGAATCTCTTATGTCTATAAAACTAACTGACTCATGATTCGTGTTGTTTCTTAGGCTCTGAGGCAGGTGGCTGCTCGTCCGTTTTCTAACACTGCTGGCAGGCAGGTTGAAAACAAAGTTGCTGCCAAACAGAAAATCTTTCAGGTGAGTGTTATTGGTCAAGATGAGACTTGTCTTTACTAGCAGTACCGTGGCAACAGCAGCTGATATTAAATATGAATATGGCAGGGACATTTGAATGGAGAGGCTTGTTGACTCYACAACTATTCCAGTTGATGAATGTGATTTGTTCAAACAAATGTTGCATACCTTTTATTATTCGTGAAAAGTATTTTTTTTTAATTGGCAGGGGTAAGAGGCACACAGCTGGCAATGAGGTTCCTGGCATGGCAGGCAAAAAACCTACCACTGTGCCACCAGTGGCCCATATTGCATTTCATGCTTAAACATTATCCTATTAGTTGTGAAATCCCATTTAAGCCCAGACATGCATTCATAAGCCGTGTCAAAAAGGTGTGATCAGTCATGCATTAACATACTCCGTGGAGATTATTCAKCCAAATACTTCTGGGAAATGTTTCCAATCCCCCCCCACCTCCCCCCAAAAGCCAAGAGTGATAAATGATTAAAAAGAATTGGTTGTGATGTGATGAGAAGTAAAAACTTTCACTTGATTTCTTCGTTGGAGACAAATGACTATTGTAATTATTTCATCAATGCAAATTCAAATGATGTAGGTTGCTCAAATCATGTAGTAGCTCCAGAAAATTTCATACATAGTTATCTTATGTAGTTATCTTTATATGCTCATATATGGTTATTATCTATTTGATCATGCTGTCGTTAATTTACATCCAGTTAGTTTGAAAGTACTATCCTGCTGCTTAATGACAAATGAATGAAAGCCACTAAAGGACTTTTAATTATAGATTGCTTCTCTACCTGCATACGTGAAGTTTATCCACGGCTCTGCCCTCATTCAGATCTTGACTCCTGAGTGCTACCATTACCTGAGAAAGTCAACTCGCTGCTGCTCCTCATGCTACTCCAGTGTTTCGTCAGCCCTTAATTCTGCTTGTTTTATGGGCTGACACTGTCACTTTAGACGTGTCACAGTCTGATCCGGGATTTTTGTAGCTATGAGCTCGGCCTAAAGTACACATTTTTCACCATAGATAACGCTGCCGAMAATTACGGTCGGTGAGGAACATCTGTAACACGCTCACAATATGACATAAAAGTTGATGAAGACTCTGTCTACTGTTGTTGTGTGTCGTATACACAATAACATATGGTATTTGTGCATTGTGCTATTGGGAGAATTAATTTGACACTCTTCTGTCTACTTTTGGACACAAATGATCATCCCATTCGAAGGAATGACATTTGCTGAGAAACTCAGTTTCTTGCTCTCGTCTGATGCAGTTCACTATTATTAAATGATTGACTCCACACTGGATTGCTTCTTACCATTGAATTAAGTGTTTTGTGATACAGTGGCGTTAGGAGCCATCTTTAAAACCTTTCCACCTACAGATATTGTACACTGATCAGCCATGACATTACAACACAAAACTAGCCCGCTATTGTGTAAGTTCCCTSAGCGGGTCTGGCCCCATGTGCCATGAATCCACAAGGTCTCTGTGGGCTGTTGTGGTGGCTGGCACAAGGACGTGGGCCGTGGAACCTTTGGGTGCTATGGGATGTGGGATGGGGCCCTCTGTGGATCAAACTTGTTTGTTTCTTCAGTTCCCAAAGGTGCTCAATCTGATTGGGATCTGATGAGTTTGGAGGCTGGGTTGGCGGCCTTGGGGTCTTTGCCTGCTACAAGCCTTATGCAGTGGCCTGTGATGCACTTAGTGTTCTGGTGCTGTTCTGTCATTATGCACATTGTCTTTATTCAGTGATTTGTGCTACATTGGCTTTGCTGTGAGATCAGACCAGACAGGCAAGCCTTTTCTGCCCCTAGGCAGAAATGAGTCATGGGTGACCATGATCCTGTCACCAGTTTACTGATATATGGTGATTGATCATCAGTGCTAATGTGTTCATGTTTTATGATGTTAAATGTTATGGCTGATGTGTGCATGTTGGTACCTCAAAATGATGTAATAGTTCCCAATGTGAGCTGTGCCATAACGGTCATCTCTGATGTTCCCCTATGCCTCCAGTGACCAACATGATCAAGCCATTCTTGATACAGTATTTAGAAAATTTCTTGATGAAAATAGTGCACTTGTGCGGTTCTGGWCAGGGATTTTGATTAAGCAATGCTTGTGAGTYGAATGCAAATGTAATGCATTGTAAAAGAATGTTCACTTGTCAGCAGACCAACTGAGACCCAGGTCTTCTGATAAGTGTGCATTCTTTAATCGTGTGCACCATGTGCTTTTGTAGATTTGTTATTAAATGTAGTGCAAGACATTGTTTCATTATTAACTGTTACTAGTAGCGTTCATTTTTTTTGACTGATATTTATGTATGTGTTTTTCTTTCTGTAGGACATCAGATAAGTACAATGTATATATACAGTAGATGTGTAATTTGCCTGTAGGGGGTTTGTATGTATAATAGACTGAATCTACTAATCACTGCATGTGATGTGTTGCTCAAAATGAAAAGAAGATTAAATGACTGAAAGCTTTACTTACTGCTCTGTGATTGCAGTAGTGTCATTTTAGATGCTGACACACCCTGCCTTTCTTAGTGCAGAGCAAAAATGGATGGGTGTAGCTATCAAAAAGTATTAACTTTCCACTCATACATGATGCAGAGAATTAAGATTCAATGAAACTAGTGCTTACAGAATTCTGTGCCATCAATATACATGGATTTTGGGACATTACAGGAGACGAGTGTAAGTATTCAGTAATTGTTAGGTGCCAGAAATGAAAGCGATACAGGATCAACATCCTTGTCTAGTGTCTGTGATTATAGCATTTTTATAAAGAAGCTTCTCATTGCCTGCATGCCACCATGCRCGCACACACAGGACTATGCTTATTAAGTCTGCGTTATAGAACATACCATTGCAGTGTGAGATCATCAACACCCTTTGGTTTTCTAGGAGGACAATGATTTGCCTGTTCACTTGAAGGGAGGTCCCAAGGATGCCCTTCTGTTCTCAGCAACAATGGCCCTCACAGTCTTTGGTGAGTTTTGAATTATTAACTGATTATGGCAGTTTCTAATTATAGGCCTGTGTCCTTTGAAGATACCTTGATGAAGAGATATGGTCTCTGCAAATGAAATGAATGAATTCAGTCTCTTACTGAATGAAAGAATGAATKAATTATGAAGCATTTTCTCTTTGCAGGAGCTGGATACGTTGTATACGAGTTGTTTAAAGCAGCAATGCCCCAGAAGAAAGAATAAAGAAATCCTTCATCGGGGTGTTCGATGGCTCTTATCCAGTTGTGAAGATTTTTTGTTGTTGTTGATTTTTATTTTTGTGTACACAGGATCAATATTTATTCACTGTTCTGTGGATACCTAATATGTAATAAACAATTGTTCTGCAAACGTGTGTTTGATGTCTTCAGATAGAGATTTACTCATACATTAGTTATCAGAGCTCAATCAAAATCTGTATATATGTATTGTATATTTGCTTGTTGAATAAAACAAATGAATAAAAAAAGAAACTAGAGGACCATATCTACCTGCAAATGCAGTTTTCTGAATTACAGGGGTTTTAATACAAACTTCAACACAGCAGAGTGGATGATCAGCATGGGGATGTAAAGTTTACAATTTCGAAGTGTTTGGTTTCTTAACAAATAAAGTTTAATATTTAACATTCTTGAAAGCAAATTAAAAACGAGATAGGTATTAAAGAGCGCACTGTTTTTGATCTTTCACAGGCTATCGAGCGTACTGTGTAATAGCCGGGGGCGTTATGTGGTTTAGGACGCAGTCTACGTTTGTGAAACAGAAGCCGAGGCAATAAAAGCCCCCTTAGCTCACTTGCTCCATATTTCAGTAAGTCTTGCGTGTCTGAAAGCCCTTAAAAGTGGGGGGTGCCATTCTTCAAGCCTTTCGTAAGGGTCCACGGGTGGAAAAAGTCGGCTGGGAACAACCCCTCGGTATTAAGTAGCAGGTTGTGCCTTTACACTCCCTCCCCCTCGAAAAAAGGCTTCTTCCCTTAAAGAGGTTGTGGTGCGCGAGCCGGACTGAAGCGACGCAGCGCGAGCGAGCGAACACGCGCTCATTGCTCCTCCAAACTCCCAGCTTCGCATCACCAGGTCAGAGACATCCGCTTTAATTATTTATTATTACATTTTAATTAACTATATACGTTTTCATTTAATAAAAAAAACAGTTCAATGACATCACAATACCTCATACATTTGTCCCGGTCAAAGTAATTAACATGTTAAAAAAAAACCTTACAATTAATTTTAAACCTTCGACTTTTGCAACGTATTTAAATTAATATTTATAGTTTATACAATTATAGTTGATTTAAAGAAAACTGGTTGAAGGACCGGTGTTTTTGTTCTTTCGTTATGTTTGTGAAACATTTTTTTTTTTGTGCTAAACCGTTTATCTGTAATGAGAAATCAGAACTTTTGTCCATGTTTGAATATTTGTCTAAAATTCAAACAATATTTGATGCTTATCTGTATACTTAATCCAGCCTGTAGCCCAGGTCAGTTCAGGTCAGGGAGGTTTATTCTGAACTTTAATAGACACGAATATTTTGCGTTTTTGCTCGGGTCCACTAGAGGGCGTTCAGGAGCTGCGAGAAAACACAAAGCTTGCGCGCCTTTTCGATGCATTTAGACTCGGTACAAATTTTGTATTCATTTATTTTACAACAGCGAATGAAACTATATATGTCTAACTATATAAGTGAGTTTTAAAAATATATGCTTGAAAACCTGGTTTTACGTGAATATAGAAAAAACACACCTCTCTATAAAAAAAAAAAAAACATTGATAATTTTAATACAGATTAGAACTCAATATTGTAAGTCCTGTAAAAAAAGTGCTTTTGGATAAATGAAAGGAGAGAGATGTGTGATAGCCTAATTTGTTAGATATAACTATTGCCAGAAAATCTGTAACATATTTATTTACACAGCAAGTGTTTAAACTCACCTAATAGCTCTAGTATTTACCTGAAAGGCAGGGCATCCTAATAATATCAATTAAACACGCCATGTTTATTTATTTCTATGCCTTTATTACTTAAAAAGTAATCTTTATGACCAGTGTTTAAACTGGTGGAGTTCGGCGCAGCAGACCGTCTCCACCCTTGGTTGAGTTCTGGTGCTGTGATTTGGTGGAAATTTAAATCACAGCAAGGAATAAATGGTAACAATTATGCTCTAACAGTTTAGACTTCTTTATAGAGGATGTCTCTTTCTCTTCAGACAAAGCAATAGGTAATTGCTGTAGCAAAATACGTTTTAGTAGATAAAGCAAACTTTTTATTTAAAAAAAATTAATCTTTTTTAAAAATTCTAATTCGTTTTTGTCCGGAGATGAATTTTCATGCTTATTGATATTATTTTAATGTAAAAAAAGCTTTAAAACCTGGTGGCCACTTAATTTCTTAACATCGATTTCGAACACATTTAATCACATTTCCAGTATATGCACTACGTTTTAGGAACAACTTATGATGATGGATAAATTGAACACTACTGCTCCCACATTGTTGGCACCCATGTAAGGAGGGACTTCTAAATCCCAGTGTAATGCATGCCTGTGATTATTTTTTTTCCATCTGGCCCTCAGTAGGAAAAAGTGGTGTGACTCCTGCTGCTTATTTCCACTCATAGCTGTCATGGATGGTAGTCTGCGTTTTCATTTATAAATGTTTTCCCTCTGAACACTCTTTTCAYATATTTCCTGTTTGGAAATTGCTTGTCCTTGTGCAAATCCCTGAAACAACAGCTAATGCAGCTGTCAATATCTTTTTTTTTTTTTCTTTCCATGAAGTGTATTAATATTCCATTTTTTTCTCTAAGCTGAATAGGAATCTTGTCTTTGCAGATTAATTCATGTGCTGCTGACCCCCTTAACAAAAAAAAATGAAGAGAAGGTTGTTGTGGGCCGCATTTGCCCTGCTAGCAATACTAAATGTAGCGGAGGCTCAAGGTATGGTTCTCCTATCACTGCATTCTCTCTCAATTTTCTTTTCACTTTTTCTTCTCCATTTTTTCTCATCTGTTCCTCAATTCTAACTTTTTTCTATTCTTTTCTGTCCCCATCTCCTTGCCCACTTTTTAAAAAAATTTCTTGATAACTTTTACAAAGTACATTCATGTATTATTGATGTATCTACAAATAAATAATATATCCAAGGCCTGACTTTGATTAGCTTCAGATTACAGACCTATATAAAATTACATTTCTCTCTCTCTCTTTTCATTATTTTCCTTTCTGTTTTCATAATACCTGCAGCTCAAATTTAGTTACATAAATTAAACAATAGCCAAAAAAAATCATCTAGCTGCGGTCTGATGTAAGTGAATGTTACACATCTGTATATAAACTAAAAGCATTGATTTGGTACATGTCAGACCACCAGTGGTTTTAAAGAAATTCCATACACATGAGATCATCAGTTTGGTCAGACAAATAATCTCCACTTACAAGTCAATTCCTGTCTAATGAGTTACTGGAATAGTCTGCTTTTTGCAATTCAAAAGGTTTTCATTTCACAAAAGTTTTGAAAGATGAAAAAAAAGCTAATAAAAATGGTATCTAAATATTTAACTGTGGACATCTGTAATTATTCTATGAAGTGAAAATATTTACTTATAGCACCATCAGTTACACGTAGTACGAAGTATTCTCTATTTAATTTGGAGGGGTTTTATCTAAGCATATATGTGTAATGTAAGTGCCATATTGTATCACTTATGTGTACAGAAACTAGGGAAATTGTAACATAAGTTTGGCGGGGGGGGGGTGCTAAAATTAAAGGTATATATTACTTTCATCAAATATTTTCTTCAACATACAGTATCTACTGACACAGAATGGAAAGATGTAAGAGTAGAAGGCTACATTAGTCCMCAGAGTGCATAGACAAAGAGTCTTTTTAGACTTTTGTGGCAGTTCTCAAAATCGCTGAGTTGCAATCCATATGGAAAGTTAATTTGCAGTAACATTTAATGTCAGCACATGTTGCGGAATTACTTTGGCATCTGGCCGACTTCTCAGGAACTCTGGCTTCTTTTCCAAGCTGCCTGGCAACGGTGCAAGCCCAAAAGAACGGCGTGCCGGGCAGAGGTTATTGCCACAGACCAGACGCTCCCTAAGGAATGGCAGCGGTGTGCTACTGACGGGACTCCTTTTCCGTTTAGATTGTGGAAAGTTCACTTAGATTCATCTTTATATGCTGACAGCTATTAAAGCTCAATGAACGCCTTTCCCTCAAGTACGTCAGCTGTTGTGGTTTAGATTTGAGTGTTATGTTTTTGACACCTCATGCAAGAATGCTCAGCTTGATTTCTGAGAATGAGTGAAGACTCATGGGTTGGAGATGGGGCCTGTTCGGACACGAGGGGAATCTCCTCAGGCCTCTCGAGGTTGAGACGCCAGGTTGGTGAGCCACCTTTCCAGCAGCCTCCATGATCTCAAGTTTGCTGCTTAGGTTGTGTTTTGTTGTTGTCTGCCTGTGCACTTGATGTTTTGTGAGCTCTGGCTTTTCCCACCGTGTATATTAGAATGATATTCTGGGATTCCATGTGTCAACTGCCCACCTTTCAATGCATGCTCCTATTCTGCTATCAAACACAGTCCCTTCTGTTGTCTTTGCATGGAACTCAGAATATCCTCTTCATGGAGAGGTAATCATTACCTTATGAAATAAGCACTGACACAGGATAAAGCTGACCTCGTCCCAAATTAGGTCATTGATCAAAACCATATTTGTCAGACAGAAGGATAGAAGTAACACATTAGTCCTACTGATCCAGCAGATGTCAAATCTGTTTAACGCCCTCTAGCCTTTTCTTCGACATCACACATATCATATTATGCTCCCATTTAGTGTTATAGAGTAGATTAATTCTTTACTCATTTCTTCATTCACACAGGATGTTATGTCGAAAAAGACTAACATAAGCATGTCTAGCTTCCATACAGATGTTATCTTGGATGTTAGACTGCTGGTATACATCTGTTAGAATACTTTCCTTTGGAAAATGCTAGCATAAACCACATGTAAATCTCCTCTGTRGAAGAATGTCATTTTGAAATATATTATGGTCTCTGTATGTGTGGTCCCTCATGTACACGGAAACTTTTGTCCAAATCATCAAGTTGTTCCTCAACAACTTTCTCACATACATGAGCGTGACTCCATGAGATCCAGTCACAGGAGTAGTGCTTTCACTTTTTTTTTCTTTTTTTTTCTTTTCTTTTTTTTCTGTAAATAAGACATCACTTTATATCCTAGATTGGCAGGTTATTATTTTCCTATTTATTTTTCATGATGTACACGTTCCTCTGTACTCTCCATGTGAGCATTTAAGCATTGTCTCCTCACTTCATGCCGTCTTTTGTATAAGTTGCTCGATGAAAAGGAAGTACACAAGAGTCTCTCACGACAAATTGTGTATTCTTTTTAATGGTTTGCAATGGATGATATACCGGATTGACACACTGTATGTTAATGTTTACATCGGCCTTGTTGAGCTATGTATATATACAATCACTGTATATATAACATACGGTTCTAATTTCTGAAAGAGCCCCTTGTCTTGAATGAACAACC
Source organism: Clarias batrachus (assembly GCA_003987875.1). NCBI lineage: Eukaryota > Metazoa > Chordata > Actinopteri > Siluriformes > Clariidae > Clarias > Clarias batrachus. The sequence continues at coordinate 591,948 of QMIH01000216.1, read as the reverse complement.
TGAATTCCATTGTATAATCAATATCTTGAATGAGAGTGATGCGTTCTTATGAGTTGGATTCAATTATACTGGTGGATAAAGGGGCATGCCTGGTAGTGATTGCATACAGCATGTACTGAATGGTCCACTCAATGTCTGCACTGGGGTTTGGTGAATGAACTGTTTAGAATGAAGTGTGTTTAGTCTTCCTGCTTGAAATGCTGACCGAAGGTTTCTAGGTTGGGCAACTCAAGCAAAGGCCATTTTGCTCAAAAATGGCTTCTCTCACCTTTTCTTTTGTCGTCATGTTGCCTTTTTGTCACCAGCACCACTGTYCGTTTTGTCGGCCTGCCCAACAGTAAACGAATCAACTTCAGCCTTGAAGTGTTTGTTGTTGGGGTTGTTGAGATTCTCAATTTACATATTAATTATTATCTATATCTTGCATATATTTAACAGGTCGCTTGAAGTTTGTACTAACATATAACACTTATGTTTGCAGTGGAGCCTCCCTCTGACTTGAAATTTAAAATCCTAAATGAAAATACAGTGCTAATGTCATGGAAAAGGTCATTGTCTCAAATACAAAGCTACAGGATACAAGTAACATCTGACATAGGTAAGTGATCAGTCGTCCATCCTGTGCCGGAGGGACAGGCCATTTGTTCGCGTGCACTACTATCAGTTTATTTCTTTTGTTCTCTTTTTTCTCCAGATGATTTGAAAGACTTCACTCTTCCTGCTAGCGCCACAAGCACTGATATTACTAACCTTACACCAGACGTAGATTATTCTGTCTCAATCAGTGCCTTTGATGGTGTAGATGAAAGCATTCCTATATTCGGCCAATTAACAAGTAAGTATCAAAAGTGCATGATTCAGTCAGATAGAAATTTTGTTATAATATGTYCTTAAAAAATATCATAATTTCAGAAAAACTGTGTGAATTCAGTACTAAAACTGCCTTTATTTCCTGTTTCAGTTCAGTCCAGTAACCTGAGTGTGACTGCAAGRAAACCAGCAATGGAGACCATTAGTAAGTTTGTCTATATTCACGATAAACAACTTTTTCCATTCCAACTGAGCAGATTCCATTGGAGGTTTTTCCGCTGAAGAAACACTACTTTTAAAGTCTTCCTTGTCCAATTTCCATCCGCCTTTGGTGCTTTTAGTTGTTATCATTTTTAAGGACTTTAGCTGGTTTTGAATGTACGTAATTTGTGTTTTTATTACAACCATGGCTACACTGGAAGGTTTTTTTTYYCACTTTTCCCCCTAATGGATGTAGACGTGTGAGATCATTAAGATCTAACTAGTGGATGAAGGTTGAGGTTTTTTGGCTTTSATCCATACAGTATGACTTTTTGCCTTATAGAATTTCAATACGTTTATTAGCACTTTTAATATTTTTGCTGTCATAGACATGTGGCTTGCAAAGAGCCCAGAGGATTGACATCAGCATTCTTACCAATGACTCATACTGATTTTTTTCAATAGAACCATTCATAAAACTCTACATCACATATCCGGTTGGGTTTATAATAATCAAACAGAGAGCTTGAAGTTGTTGCTAAAACAAAAGCTCATTTGGGATAAACATACATTTAGGGATTTGACACATTCCTGCATAGTTATTTATTTACGTACTGGTAATTCCACACCTCTCGTAAGTTTTAAATCATACATACCTAAAATAGATATATTTTTAATTCAGTGTACTGTACAATAATTCATGTACTCTACCTCCTCCAGAGTGCTCAATGAGTGCAATAGCAGACCTTGTTTTCCTGGTTGACGGCTCCTGGAGTGTTGGAAGGGAAAACTTCAAACACATCCGGAGTTTCATTGGAGCCGTGGCGGGAGCCTTTGACATTGGAGAAGACAAGACCAGAGTGGCTGTTGTGCAGTACAGCACAGACACCAGGACGGAATTCAACCTCAACCAGTATTTTAGACGGTCAGAACTCCTTCAGGCCATCAGAAACCTGCCCTACAAAGGGGGTAACACCATGACAGGTGTGTTACTGAGAGAGACCCATGCCACTGTTACAGTCTAGTCTATTGCGAAATATGTTACTGTATATAGAACAAAAATTATAACAGAATGGCAGAATATGTACAAGATGGAATTGCGTTCTTTTATAATGCACTGCTCTTGAACATTTATATGAGCAAATATCTTAATTTCTATACCAGGTGAAGCTATTGACTTTCTGGTAAGAAACACTTTCACTGAGGAGGCTGGAGCCAGGAAAAGTTTCCCCAAAGTGGCCATCATTATCACAGATGGAAAATCACAAGACCCTGTCGATGAATATGCCAGAAGATTACGGAACGCTGGAGTTGAAGTTTTTCTCTTGGGTTTGTCTCACGCGTTATAACTTTAAAGGAATATTCTGCTGATTATAAAGMTGTTCTTTAAATAACAATACATGRAATGTTACATAACTCATTGATTTAGATTTCATGTTTACTGTTCAGGAATCAAAGGTGCAGATGAAGATGAAATTAGGACCATAGCMTCCACCCCTCACAGCACACATGTGTACAGTGTTTTGGACTTTGACTTAATTAAAGAAGTGCAGCAGCAGATTATCACACAGGTGTGCCTTGGTGTGGAGGACCAGCTCAGCTCCCTTGCAAGTGGAGATGACGGTATGACTTAAAATAGCTTTATATATACGTAGTCACATTCATATTCATAGCATACATCTTTTCACCCCCCCATGTTTGGATATATTTCTGTAGTTGTTGAACCAGCCTCAAACCTCCAAGTGACCGAGATCTCCTCTAAGTCCATGAGAGTGACCTGGGATGCGTCTCCAGGTGATATCACAGGATACAAGTTGCAGCTCATACCTATGCTTGCAGGCAGCAAGAGACAGGAGATGTACACAGGACCCGCCCAGACCTCGGTAAAYGTCAGGGACCTGTCCCCTGAAACAGAATATGAGATCAGTTTATTCGCTCTTAAAGGCTTTACACCAAGCGAGCCRGTGATGGCGATGGAGAAGACCCAGCCTGTCAAAGTGTCAGTAGGTAAGATCAACCCATACCACATATTAACCTTCTGCTAAGAAAAAGTCATTATTCCATCGTTAAAATCCTTTTCTGCATTTTAAAATATTTTTGTTTTTCACAGACTGCTCGCTAGATGTTAACATTCAAGCCGACATTGTYCTGCTCGTCGATGGATCATACAGCATAGGACTGGCTAACTTTGCTAAAGTGMGATCCTTCCTTGAGGTGCTGGTCAATTCCTTTGATATTGGCCCCAACAAAGTGCAGATCAGCTTGGTACAGTACAGCAGGGATCCTCACACCGAGTTTGCTCTCAATAAACATCATGACCTCTCTGCTGTGGTGAAGGCTGTTCGCACATTCCCCTACCGTGGAGGCTCCACCAACACKGGCAAGGCTATGACGTACGTGAGGGAGAAGATATTTGTGTCAAGTCGCGGTGCCCGTGAAAGTGTTCCGCGAGTCATGGTGCTCATCACCGATGGCAAATCTTCGGACTCCTTCAAAGACCCTGCTACSAACCTAAGGAATGTAGATGTGGAGATCTTTGCTGTGGGAGTTAAGGATGCGGTGCGAACAGAGTTGGAGGCTATTGCCAACGTCCCTGCTGAGAATCATGTGTTTGAGGTGGAGGACTTTGATGCCTTTGAGAGGATCTCTAAAGAGCTGACACAGTCCATCTGCCTCAGGATTGAGCAGGAGCTCCTAAACATCAAGAAGAAGAGTAAGGAAATGTCACTTTTGACCAATGTAATCAGTGGATTAATATTAAATTAGAAGGATAAGTGGAAACCATGATTCATTACACTTTTGAAAATTTCTTATCTTGTCCAGCTGTCCACACTGTCTTTTGGCAGGTCCAAAATAGGAAATTTTTATTTCTTTAAAGGCTCTCACTAGAGCATGGGCTGAATACCTAAGAACTATGGGTCTAGAGCTAATAGTACCCTTGTATAGAAAATTTTATCACTTTTGGTTTTTCTAAACCATGTACACATTTTGCTCCGAGTCCTTCATTTTAAGCTTTAGTTGCATATTGGTGCAGTTTTAAAAATCCTAAATATTAAGCCTAAAATCACTAATGTAKGAAAGAAAAAATACRTAATCCATTTTAAAATTTTTGTTCCTTTCTTTCCAGGTTTGCTTCCACCAAAGTCCTTAACGTTCTCTGAGGTAACATCCAGGAGTTTCAGGGTTTCTTGGGTCTCTGAAACCACAGATGTTCTGTCTTTTCTGCTGCGTTTCCGGCCAGCTGCTGATGTTGCAGCTGACTACATCTCTATGGCTGTGCCTGGTGGCACTACCACTACCATTCTGCCTTATCTTACACCGCTCACCACCTACGAGGTTGATGTCATTGCGCAGTATGAAAAAGGAGACAGCTTTCCATTAACAGGAGAAGAGACCACTTTAGAGGGTATGGACTCATATTCATGTTGCAGTAAATGTAATATAGAACACTCAGAAATAGGTTTTATTACAGRTTACAACTCTGGCACGTGTTTGTCTAACTGATTCACACTTTTGTCAAACCCAGAAGTAGGAGCGGTCCGCAACCTCAGAGTAACACAGGAGACAACAGACAGTTTCAGAGTTTTATGGCGGGCAGCTCCAGGTGCTGTTCTGCGATACAGACTGTACTATGAACCCGTCAGTGGTGGAGAGAGACTGGAGGCAGAGACTGAAGGTACCCAGACTACCATTGTACTACAGGAACTATTTCCTCTCACCACCTACCGTGTGACTGTTAATGCAGAATATGCTACTGGCATGGGGCCCCCCATGGACACTCACGGTACCACCAAAGAAGGTCAGTACTGTTTTGGTTCTGTAACAACCATATCATTTGATGCAGCTATGTATCTTTTAATGAGACTGTTCTTTTAGCAGGACATTTTTATTTATTCTGATCCAGGCCTATAGAATTCTTAAGTATTGATGTTTTAATGAACATTACTGATCTTCTTTTAGTTAAGGGTTCACCACGGAATCTGAGGGTCTTTGATGAGACAGAGTCCACCATGAAGCTCTCTTGGCAAGCTGCTCCTGGGAACGTGCTTGAGTACCACATAGCTTATAAGCCTGAAGGTGGCGAGAAGAATGAGATTTCTGTTAAAGGAGACTCCACAACTGCTACACTCCAAAACCTGTTGCCAGACACGGAATACGAGATTTTTGTTAGTGCTCGCTACTCATCTGGCTTGGGAGCTCCACTCCTGGGAAAAGGCACCACATTGGAAGGTAAGAGATGGACGGTAACCCAATTGACGTCTGCTTTAAAAGACCATTTTTTTATGGTTTACTTTGCTGATTTGTTTATCACTGAATGTTGGACAAAGCAGCTAATAAAGTAGCACTGGGCATCAGATGAAGACCTTCTATTGCAACTGCATTTAGCCATGCGGAACCTATTAAAATGCCAAAAGTACTCTTGATCATGATCATGGCTTCCTCTTAATGTAAAAGACATATACTTTCCATTCTATTTTGGTATTGACTGAATATTGTCTTGAATATAATAATAATAATAATAATAATAATAATACCTCAAATAAAACATGGGTATCATGGGTACCTGTGCAACTATGAAATATAGGAGTCCCATACAGTCCCACATAGCGAGAATGTTCTCTTTGATGCACTTCTTTTGTTTCTGCCTATTGCAACRGCTCCTATTTTAGACACATTTACAATTTCCCTTGTGAAACTTGCTTTGTTTATTTCTCCTTGGGAAGTTACAAATGAATGATTCAGACAGAAATAACAAATACTGAGTGATGGGGACATCTGTTTCTGCTATATAGGAGCAGTCTATGACTTTAAGTTATGGTCAGGGTCAAGCAAGGTCTGCTGCTGGTCATCTTGCAACAACAGCTCTTCTGTTTGAGGCCACAGCATAGCGTCAGCCCTTGATTTGTCATGTCTGACTCAGCTGAAGTGATGGAGACTCTCTGACACTAAGGGCTTCCCTTCATGCCCCCCTGGGTTGCTACCTAGTGGGATTTCACACAGACCTGATTGTGTTCTGCAGTGCATATGGTGAAAGAGTAAAAAGTGTGCGAGTGTTGCTGGTGTTGGGTTACAGACAGATGTTCATGTAGTCAGGTTGTCATTAGGAGGTCTRGTCATGGCTGGAGATGTACAACAGGGGGAAAAAAAAGATAGATTCCACATTGGAGTAATACTGTATGCCCATGGTACAGGTAGAAGACTTCATAATGAATGTACTGATGTATTCTGTGTTCAAATGAAAGTGTTGCGCTGTCTTAATCAGGTTAAGTAGAGGTTGGTAAYGAAATTAAAGAATAAAAAAATWAATTAATTTAAAATGTTATTTGGTAAAGCAGATCTTCATCAGCACTTTTTTTTRTAGAAAGCATTTTCATGGTTTATTAAAATCTTTATGGCTATTTGGGAAGTATAAAACATTATTACCACCTGTAAAGTTGTTAGCATAAGCTCTAGCCCTGCGGGTGCTCTCAAGCTGGAGCTCAGATAAAAAGAAACATTTAGGCCCATTTAAACCTGTGTTAAATTTCACACTTTGGTAAAGATTACATCTTTYCATGTAGAACACCATTGGTCTTCTCTCCAACCCTTTACACCTCTAACAATGCAATAAACTAGGTCAGAGTTGTTGGTTTTCAATGCTTCAGTTGGCCAAATAAAATAATGTTGTTGTTKTTTTTTTTTGCAAATTGTTGGCTAATTTTTACAGTGATGCACTGCATGGATACTATTTATACGCACATTATTATTTTACTGGAATTACATATTGCTGATTTTGAGTGTTTTCATCAGTCCAGCATCTTTTTCACTATGGATGCATTTTATCACTCTTAAATTGCCTGTAGTGTGTGAATGTGTGTGTGTGTGTGTGTGTGTGTGTGTGTGTGYGTGTGCGTGTGCGTGTGTGTGCTCTGCAATGGTTCGAAACCCTGTCTAGGGTATCACCTGCCTCTTGCCCAATGCCTCAAGGCTGTACTTCCCGCGATCCTGTACGGGATAAACAGAATAGCAAATGACTGAATAGATTKTATTGCTCGGGGAAATCATTGCTGGGATGCAACACAAAGTCTCAAATTAAGTGTAGCTTAAAAAGTAAAAGACTTAAGGAAATGGGTAAAGAAAGCCTGAAAGAAGCCCTAGATTTGAACCAGCTCCTTCAATGAAATTCCTGGAAATCAAAGAATTCTGGCAGAACCCTCCCCCCCCATTATAAAAAATGAAAGAAACAAATGTCTCCCTATGATGGTGACTATGACTATTTCACTTCTCTCCTCTTTTATCACTGCTGGTGTAATGGAACATTGAGACAGTTTCTTCTGTCTTTGCTTTGTGCTTAATATTTTCACCAGTTTCTCTGCCAGAACACATTTCAGCAGTTACTTGTGCACTGCGGTTTCTGCTGAGTCGGTATTGGAAGCCTCCCAYGCAGACTGGGTTAGAAGATTAATTTCTCTCTGATGATACATGCTCTCTAGGCTAAGCTCTATTAGCTCTATGTCACTGTAGCAAACACAGCGTTCTTTGTGTTAGATGCCATAAACTTTCTGGAAGCCTCTGTAGGAGGAAAAAAAAAAACATTCAGTACAATTAGGTAGAGCTCCTGAGAGAAGCCCTGGGCTGGGTCTGGGTGTTTGGAGAATTCCCTATGCCTCGGCCCCCTGTGGACAACACACATCATTAGCTTGTTTTAAAGGACCATTTGGCCCAACTGACTGCTGTTACAAATGAATACTGTTACCAATTGGCAGTAGTTGAAAAGAAAAAAAAAACACAAGGTGAGGAAAAGGCAAACCTGAATGCCTTCAGGCTTGTCTGATAATGTATTAAAATGTGAAAGATTGCCAAGGCATTTGGAAGTAGTTATTCAATAGAAGTAAAGCTTGCCAGTTGTCTGAATGACCAGTTGGCTAGAATTAAGAATGTTTTTGTTTGCAAACATTATTTTACAAGTTACATTTTTTTTTCAATGTTAATCTAGGGGAACATATATTGGTTTTATTTGGAACTCTGTTTTTATGATAGGATTCCAGGAAGAAGGTTTTTTTGTGTGTGTGATTTTTTTCCCCCCGCTAAGATTATATGTTATTATAATTGAATAAAACCTGGTTAGTGCTTTTATTGACTAACAGTAAGTGATTTAGGTATTTTTCCTTTTTTTTTTGATACATTTATGGGAATTATGGTATGCCATTTTATTATGTAGACTTGCTAATAGGAAATGTCTATGAGTTCAGAGAATGTTTTACCTCTTACTCACAGCCCTCTGCTTGGATTACAATAATGTTCTGACAATTAAAACAATTCAAACCAAACTGACATGAGTTAGTATGTCCAATAGTGTTTTGATCAGCATGGGGATGTTGTTCTCTAAAATCTGGAAGTCCTGTGTGCAATTAGGATGTTGTTATGGGAATCTGGGGTTCATCTGTGCTCATTTGAAATGCTGGATTTGTGGACTACACTAGCAGAATTTTCCAGCTGATCCAGATCTCTTGGCAGGCTCCTGAATGCATTGGTTATTTCGCTGGATTGTTTGAGCTGATGTCTTTTAGGGATAAGCCGTGTGACAGAAAGGACCTGCTGCGTTAAATGTCATGCTGGGTTGTTATTGGTTCTCATAAATCATGGTGAGAAAACATCTTATAAGCCTGACATGGTTTGCTTTTACTGTTTGTGGGGGGAGTTAAAAGGTGAAAGGTAACAAATGGTCCAAGTGGAACTTCTAACTGGTCACTTCAACTTATCCGAAAGGATTCATCTCTTTCTGATTTTTCTGATGTTTTGAGCATTAAAAGCAGTTAAAGCAGTTAGGTTTTTGATAATGTGTTACCGGGCATGATGTATGATTGTATTTAATAATGTAGCATGTGTTAACGATGCTTTAATTTTTACTTTGATTTTGAATGCTTTGTAGAAAAGTTGGCAAAATACCAGTGTGGTTCTGCTGTTCGTAACTCTTCGCTCATGCACACTAGTCTTTAGATTGTTGATGGGCAAAAAAAAAACAGATGTCTGCAGGAGTCATTATTATGTGCTCTGGTTCATGTAGTACTCTGGCAATGTCAGAATGCTTGGATGTGAGACCTTCTTTGGATCAAGACACGTTGGCCACTTCTTTTGCCATAGCACATTATATTTTATGATAAGAGCCAGGAATTCACAAACAGTGCTTTTTGTCAATTCATTACTTCCCACACTAGGATTATAGCTCATAGTAAACCTAACCTCCTAGTGAGCGAAATCAGTCACAAACCTCAAACTGAATAGCCACATGCTGAGGTTTTTTGCCCACTAAGARCAAAGCASGAAACTGGGTGTCTCATTTTTTATTATTTGAGTCTTTTACTTATGTCAATAATTTCCCCATACGGTATCACACATTCTCAAATGCAGTTGATTGAATCACCAAGTGGGCAGCAAGCAAGCGAGTGTCAGTAGGGGGTTAAGAGGGAGACAGGTAGCCACCCTGTGGTCAGAATGTTACACAGGAAACCACATACACTACAGCCAAATATTCAGTGGCAACCAGTCAACACTACTCTCAATCACTCCCTATTGATTTCTCTTTCCTCTCTTTCTTTATTCTAGTGAGAAAGTGAGAAAAAAAGGTGGGGGTATAATGGGAAAAAGATTAGTGTCTGTGTTTTATGGATTGAATTTCTTGTTAGAATGGAAAATCACACTGAGCATAGAATACCAAAGGGCCTTATGGCAGACACAGTGATTAGTTTTGCAGAGCTTTCTTTGGGTGTAATTTAATATTATATTGTAAAAATGACACAGGGTTAAGTGGGACCGGTTTAGATTTAATGATGTTTGCGGGTAGCTTCAACATCAATTCACCACATTGCCATGATCTTTATGTGGCATATGAAGTAAGCTGGATAAGAACTTGTCCTCCTTAGAACATGATAAAGCTATTCTGTATGTTCTACTGACCTATTTTTCTCTTCCCCAGTTCTTGGATCTCCTAAAGACTTGGTCACGAAGGATGTCACTGAGTCCAGTTTCRCTGTCCTCTGGACAGCAGCATCTGGCAATGTTCGGCGTTACCGGGTCACCTGGAAATCCTTGTTCTCCGAAGAGGCTGGGGAGAAAACAGTGCCTGGTGATGTCACCAGCACCGTGCTTGAAGGCCTGACAGCAGAGACACGCTACAAGGTTTCTGTCTATGCCGCCTACGGCCTTGGAGAAGGAGAGCCGCTGGTGGGAGAGGAAACCACAGATGGTAAGTCCATTGCCACCAGCATAATGCATCCAGCAGAGGAACAGCACATGCTTTCTCTTCCCCCTAGTCGAAGAGGGGCCCCTCATTCTAAGCTTACCTCAGGAGATGCAAAGAAATGCAATCTTACATTACTGAATGGCCAGACCAGAGAGTATGCAACTGGGAGTTCATTGCCCACTGCAGGCTGCGATAAATTTAAAAAACTTTATGTTTCTGTATGAACGTTCGATGCAAATTAGTGTTATAAACCTGTTATGTTTGATGTGATGTCATTGACTAAATATACATGTGGGTTACAAGTATTAAAGCAAAATGCTGATTAAACTTATTTTCAACATAGAAAGTAAAAAAACCATATTTGAACTTATTGGAATTATTTAGTTTTAAAGCTACATAATACACAAGGATATATAAAAATAGGACTGAGTAGAACATACTGTAAGCGACAAAGGATTTATGATTTATAAGAAACTTCAATCTGGTCTTCCAGTGTGCTGTGGAAAAAGTGAGCATGACTTATGATTTCCTCCACAAGTTCAAGAATAACGTCATTGTTGCTTGTGGAGCGGCTGCTCCTTCTGAATTGCCATTGACATACCCACTTTGTTCATTCATGTGTGACCTTTTTTCATTATATGAAAGTGTGAACTACTGATGTAATGTGTCATACCTACTCATTGTCTTCATTGGGATGAAGAACTCGCTGARTAAGATCCATGAGGCTTACCTCACTTATAAGGCTAAAATGAGGAAAGCATGTACAGGGAATGTGAACCTTATTTCATAGCAATGTCACTCATCTTTTCCACAGGAAAATGTTTAGATGGTGGAGCTGTACTTGCCCGTTTGTTTATTGAAGTTCACAAATGTGACAGGTGACATCAAAGTCAAAACCACGACTGACTGTATTTTGAGAATTCCGTTTTTCATGTCCATGGTCAGCCCTTTCCCCATTTTAATATTCAGCGTCTTTTCAGTAACCTATTGTGTCTGTTTTGGTCAGACCTTGCTGGGAGAAACTTGGAAGTTGTATTTTCCACCTATAAAACTCCCACTTTGGAAAAACATTCAGTGTCTGAAAGTACTCTGTGAATAATTTAGGGCCCTGACAAGTCATTCGGCTTTTTTTTTCCTGCACCAGAAACCCTGGAGACACTGTATGGAAAGAGAACATTGTGGGCAGACTGAGAATGCTCAGGTTTGGCTTAATGCATCTGTTCTTACTGGATGGTCTTTTCGGCTGAATGGCGAGCATTTTGGCAGATGTGTTTTCACCAGAAATACACTTTGGTTTTCCAGAGAGTGTTTTTATTTCCTGCACCTGAGGATGAAATCTGTCTTTGTACCTTGTACCTGACTGAATAATACCGTTATGGCTATATATATTCGTTTTGGTAATTATGTAATTATTATATCTTCATTTTGATTTCTCCTTTAAGTCTCAGCTGCAGCAAGAGCCATAGCTGTAAGTGAGGAGACAGAGAAGAGCATGCGGGCAACTTGGCAGCCAGCACCAGGCAATGTTGTTAATTACAGAGTGACGTACAAGCCACATGAGGGAGACCGGCCAATGGTCACCAAAACTTCTGGTAGCGCTACAAGCGTTGTTCTGCGGCGCTTGCAGCCCATTACAATGTATGACATCAGAGTGGTTCCTGTCTACAAACATGGAGATGGAATAGCAAGGGAAGGATCAGGGACCACATGTAGGTTTGCGAATCCTTGAATACTGGGTGAAGTGATTTTGTCACGTACAGTACCTACTGTATGTTGCGGAGATGTAAAAGAAAATAGTTGGATTTTTTAATTTATTTTTATCCTTTAATTTTCATTTCACAACAGCAGAACTGTTTTTTCGTTAMAGATGTTAACATCTCTATCAATAATTGTTTATTACTATTTGTCAATATATACACAATTGATTTAAATTMATTTATGTAATAGGTTTAAAAACAAGCTATCTGAGTGGTATTCATAMCTCCTAATTGATAAGTAGTATTAGATTGTAGAAAGGAAACATATATTTGACGTCAATATTAATGCCATCCATTTCAGTTTGGAACATTTCAGTGTGTGGTCACCTCATTTTGTGTCCCATCTTTGTTCCAGTGTCACCTTACAAATCTCCAAGAAATTTACAAACATCCGAGCCCACTAAGACCAGTTTCAGGGTATCCTGGGACCATGCACCTGGAGATGTTAAGGGCTATAAGGTGACTTTCCACCCTACTGGTGATGACATAGACTTGGGACAGCTTACTGTTGGACCCTTTGACAACACAGTGGTTCTGGAAGAGCTAAGGTAAGTGCTTGAATCTCTCGACCATTCCTCGAGCCATTAAACCTTGTGGTATCTCTGGATCATTCATTGATCATTTTCCTTATKTATTATCTTGGTTAAAAGAGTTAAGATGTGTTGGTGCCTTCTACTTTCCACAACAGAGCTGGCACTAAGTACACTGTGAGTGTGTTTGGTGTTTTTGATGGTGGAGAGAGTATGCCCTTGGCTGGGGAAGAAAAGACCACTCTGTCTGATGATCCTGCTTCTCCTCCAGTTGATGCTCCAGGTAGTGTGACCTCCTGAGCCACTCGGATTAAGCACAATAGTTTGAGGCAGCATGAAACTAGACTTTAGTCGTGCAGCACTTGCATGTTGATAGAAAAATAAATAAATAAATCAGTAGTTGTGTGATAGCCGTATCTGGACAGATTAYGCAACATGCTTTGTCTGGAAAGGCAAAGTCATTCATTAGGAACTCTTTCAGCATTTAGACAGAGGAGCAAATGTGCCCGCCTTTTGTCCTGACTAACAGTTTCACAAATGAGAGAATTCAGTGACTATTCCACACGGTTAGATGATATCAGATGGCTTTTGGTTTATGAGAGGATATGTCACAGCCTTGCCTGCTCACATATCAGTCTAAACACGGTCTAGTGTGTGTGTTTAAGAAGAAATCTGATGTGTGCAGTGGAAGGTTTTGAGACTGATGACCTGAGTGTGGAATGCAGCTCCTAATTGGGAGCAGATCCAGTGACTGAGCTCCTGCTATGAGCTCAAAGATCTGGAGAAAAAGATAAGACTGAGGCATATTCTTCGGACTTACTTGATATGTGTTATTATGAATGCCATAGAGATCATGGCCAAAAATAAATAAATAAATAAATAATAATAATAATAATAATAATAATAATGATGATGATAATAGAAATGTGTGATGTGTAAGTCTAGAGAAAAAAAATATTGAATGTGTAGATTTGAAGTAAGGCAAACTTTACACTATGCTTTTCAAAGCAATATAATTTGTAAAGACTTAAGATTTAGTGATTCAGACAAGACAATCACAGCTCTTTTAGTAACAGACACAGCCCAAAAGCATCAGAATCTAAAGAAACAGGAACAGGGTAGTTTTTGATATGCCTACTGGTGCTGTATTTCGCTGTTGAACAGATTTTGTGGCATTTAAATTATGTGCTGTCAGAAGAAGATGAAAGCAGGCCATGTGTTTGCACATGCTAAAATTCCTGAGTAACCTTAAAACACTCAAGGGAGTTCATATATTCCTGGATGGCTTAAATGCCAAAATCTCACCATTTAATTAAATCAGAATTAGTTCCTCTAAGCGTTTGCAGGTAATTACATAACGTATAACTTAAAATATGTAACTWCTTGTTGATCGCTGTGCAATTATCATAATGCATTCAAAACACATTTAATGTGTCGTGCTTTTGGTACAGTTCTGTAGTTATATAATGCGGTAGGTATCGTTTGCTAAAGGCAGGAAATCTGTTTTTTTATTTTTTTTATTTGATAGCCTTTGATTATTTTCTTTATTTATAACAGGAAAGCTACAACAGACAATACAGAAAACATGACGTGTGCAAAATCTCAGGAAGCCTTTTAAACTTCTTAAAAACACTTTGAACCATCAGTCCTCCCTATCCCCAGGCTATGGCCTTTCGCCAAGATTATGAAAAGAAATTGTTTCATTGTGGTTTCAGTGTGAGCTTGTTTTGTTTTTGAGCTCCATGCAGCCTCGTTCTTCCTGAGCAGGGAAAGTCATGTGCCAGTGGAACAACGTTCAGGTGTCTTTACACAAGGAGAAATGAGGCGCAGAACGGGGAACTCTTGAACTCTTGGAGATCACAAACTTTCTGCTGCKCATGACGGAGTCGGCAAACATCCCTTTAATTAAAAGCTCATAATTAACAATGTGATGTGTTATGTTTTTAGATATTAAATCTTAAATATTGTATCATGACTTTATAATGTACAGAAGATATTATTAATAAAGAACTATTTTTATTGCTGGTCTCGCCTCTTTTGGTGTCCAAAACTCCTTTGGTGTATGTGTATGTGTTATGTGTGTTTTTTTTTCTTTTCTTCCCATCACAACATTTTCTTACTTRTAGGTGGCTTTTAATTCCATTTCCTTTGCACCAATGACAGTCTGTATATTTACACTAATTTTTCTATTGTTTTTGCTTGGTCAGACGTAATGTGCAAAACAACTGCACAGGCTGATATTGTCTTATTGGTTGATGGCTCCTGGAGTATCGGACGTCTGAACTTCAAGACCATTAGAGCATTCATTGCTCGTATGGTGGGTGTTTTTGACATCGGCCCAGATCGTGTCCAGATTGGTAAGGGCATCTTTTTGTCAAACTGCACATTTGGATGTGTCCCCTGAGACCGGTGTTTGTGAGATAATGTTTATTATTGTGCACAGGTTTGGCCCAGTATAGTGGAGATCCAAAGACTGAGTGGCATCTGAATGCTCATAGAACAAGAGACTCACTGCTGGAGGCGGTGGCCAACTTGCCTTACAAAGGAGGAAACACTATGACAGGTATGTCTATACTCATAAAACGCTCCTGATTATCATTTGGTTGATTCATTGGACAGATCTAAGAGGATATGTAAGCTTTATATAGGCTTAGCTTAGGCTTAACTACCGTTAAAATGCCCAATGTGTTCCTTTTTCTCTAGGKCTTGCCTTGAATTACATCCTACAGAACAATTTCAAAGCTAATGTAGGCATGCGTCCAACCTCCCGTAAAATTGGAGTCCTCGTCACTGACGGCAAATCTCAGGATGACATCATTGTTACCTCGCAAAATTTGCGCGACAGTGGCGTCGAGCTTTATGCTATTGGTGAGGAAACCTCTCTGAATATTCGTCTTGTTTTATCGTAGTATTTCACGTGGGCTCTAATTTAAATATTAATTATGTGCTTTGATGTGCAGGTGTGAAAAATGCTGATGAGAATGAGTTGCGCTCCATCGCCACTGATCCTGATGACATCCATATGTACAATGTGATGGACTTCTCTTTCCTATTGGACATTGTTGACGATCTGRCAAATAACCTCTGCTCAAGTGTCAAAGGGCCAGGTAACTTAAAGGGCATGTGGAGTATAAACATTACAGTATGTAGAAAGTACTCTGGTGTATTAAACTATGTTATGGCACAAAATGTGTTTAGTTTGTACAGACCCATGTAGGCCTAATAGCCCCTGTGACTGAATAGACCCTTTTGTGTGATTATGTGTGAAATGGTTTTTTATTCAGCTGTAGAAATAGTAGAGGAAATACATAAAACATGCAAAGTTATTATAAGGATAGCACATAGTCTCACTCATGCTAGAAACATTGATCTTAAGCGTCATGGGAAACAGATCCAATTTGATCATTTCTGTCAAAAATGTGTCGTATAAYATTGRGTACGCTTTCTCATGTTGTATTTAAACAGAAGCGCTGGGTAGACGGCTCATTTTTATCTATATAGAGAGATTAAAGTGTTCAAATGTCAAAGTGTCATCATGATCCCTTTCAGGAGGACCGCCAGGAGCACCTACTGACCTGGTGACCTCTGAGGTGACCTACTCCTCATTCCGTGCCACCTGGAATGGGCCTGAGGGTCCTGTTGAAAAGTACCGTGTCGAGTACTTCCCGGTCGCTGGAGGAGAAACACAACAGGTAACACAGTTATGTCCACAAAGTTTAGCCTGAGAATTGAAAGAAACGTGAAAGWCCTTTCAAAAACATTCTTTATCTCAAAATAGTTTGACTAGTCATGATTGGAATCAGTGCAGAGAGACAAACAAAAGCAATTTGGATCCTACACACACTCATTTTGAGTTCAGCTGTAAATGGAGTGTAATGAAGCTTGACCAACTTCATTAGGAAGATCAGTCTGCAAGTTTACAAGGGAAAGCTGGGAATTCCCAAATTATGTTTTTTATGTGTTGCTTGCTGGAGTAGTGCTTTCTCTCCTCAAATGGGCAAACCTTTTGGGGCTGCCTTTCTATGTTTAAAGCCAGATAAAACAAACGTTTCTCTTAAAGTGCCTCGTTTCCTTGAGTTCATAAATAGTAATTGTCATGCCATTAGTTTTGGGATACAGATAGACATAAATGGCAAGTGGAAGTCTTGAGGGTCTCCATTTTCCATGTTAGTTTTTATTGCACAGAACATTTGTACTTTCTTAGAAAAAGGAAATTAGTCAACACCTACACACGTTACCTGGCTCTTGGACCACTGGATCTGCTCTCTAAAATGTTACAAAATGAACCTTAAATTATTTTGGCAAATTATACATAATGGTGTTCAGCATTTAACTGTAAGTATTGCCTTTACGCAGCATTTATCGTTTTTTTTGGATTCATGTCACAGTCTTGTCTGGAATTTTTATCATATATTTGTTTTCTCCCTGTGGTGTCCTCCTGTCGTAGTTGCATGTGGATGGTGAAGTGAATACTGTGGTGCTGGAAGGTCTCGATCCACTGACTGAATACTCTGTGAATGTTTATGCTGTGGTTGGAGAGGAAAGTAGTGAGCCCCTGAGCGGCAAAGAAACCACATGTAAGAGCCAAGTTCACTTTTATGACAAATGGCTTTATGAAATAAATCGAGCCAAAGCCTCAGCTAAAATCTTTTTTTCTTCTTTATAAAAATGCATCTAAGACCGTTTAWATTCGGATTATTGCGGTTTACGTAATGTATTGTACTCTGTCGTTATCCTTGTTGGGTTACACTCTTAAATTGGAATTATTATTGAGGCTTTGGCTTTGAGTCCTTATGTTTCTTCTTATTAAATGTGAAAGACTGTTTGTTGCAGTAGCAAATCATATGCTTTTCATTCAGATATTATGTGAATTCAGATAAAAGTAGCAGTGCTACTTTTAATTGTGGAGCCATAACTAAGAGATATTAACCTTCATATAAAATAATTGGGAAATTATCAAAAGCACATTTTAATCCCTTTATGTTGAAATATGAAACCACACATTTTTGTGTTATATTAACAACTTATCTGATCATGCAATCACAGAAATGGACTGTGATTTGACATCAACAGAAATGGACGTTGACATTTCTGTTCAAATATGGACAAATACTCTGTCCATATACCCTGTTTCGAAAGAGGTAGTTTTGGTAGTTTTTTTTCCATAATGGTTTGCTACGGCAACATTTTATTGTTTAGACTAATTAAATTTTATTTWAAAAAACTGTGCAATTGAATGTGTATGTTGCTTTTAAGCTGTTTTTTAATGCTAAATATTTGAACATTAGCTTAATTCTAACAATCAGCATTCCCTTCACAGTGCAATAAATGTTATCAGTAGATACAGCATGACGCCGCATGGTCCAGCAATGTGTCATTCATTTAATCCTGCCTTTGCTGTTGTGTTTATATACCAGTGTTTAGCTTGTGCAGTAATGTTGCCATATCCGTGTGGTATTAATGCGCGCTACAGTATGTTTGTCTGTCATCATCATTCATTAGCCATCATGTAAGTATGTAAAATCCACTGCCATTCATTTATCATCCTCTCTGCCATTTATCATCATTTATCATCCTCATTGCCCTTCACATAACCATCATGCAGTGTGCGTGCCTTGGCCCATCTGTGCTGCCTGCCAGCCTCATGGTTTAGATAAGTAGGGACAAAACAAGAAAAAGAGAAAAGATGTGTTCCCCTTTGTAGTGGCCCAAAATGCTCAAAGGAGATTGATCATCTATGAAGTTGCCTCCACCACCATGAGGGTGAAATGGGTGAAAATTGAAGGTGCTACTGGCTACAAATTACAATACTCAGCTATAACTGGCACTGAAACCAGCACCAAGAAAGAGGTATGAGCTGCGCCCCAGATCATCTATAGCAAGTCAACAGCTCTTTCATTACATCAGAGGCTGTGGAAACTCTTCTCTAGATAGTATTTTTTTTCTATCCTAGATTGMATAAAATTGTATATTCCAATCCAATTATTAGTCATTTATGGATGAAATTTTCATACACTGCTTATAGAACCACAGACATCATTCATTGTTTGGGATTTAGGAAGGCACTACTAATGTATTAAGTCTTTAAGAAGTCGTCTATTGCCTAACAAGTTGGGAAATAAGTCAGGTTTTAATATTAGCGTTGACCTGTACCTAATGCAGTTCCTTTATGATACATTGTCTAAATGCATTTATATATCCAAAAACGCACCCTATTATTTCATACATAAAGTGGAACCTTGGTTCAAGAACGCTCCTGAGTACAAACATATCAGTTCACAATCAAAAAAATTCACCCTAAAATTTGTCTCTGCTCATGAACTCCTCCTCGGGAATACGGCCCAGAAAGTCGTCGTCCGAAACTACCGCTATCAGCTGAACAAAGGCATGTAGCTGTCACCCAGCATCAGTTTTGCTCAGTCCACAGTCAAGGATCGTGCACATGATAAAAGTATTTTGTGCAAAATTGGAGTGACGTCCAAGCCTTTCATAAAAGTATCGCTCGGACAAAACTATCGCGCTACACCTTATGAGCAATGATGCTGTGTCTTTTTTGTGCAGCGCGGTTGCATAAGTGTGCAGCTCAGATGAAAAAAAGAGAGAAAACCCCTGAAGGAGAATTACCAAGTGTTGATATGGAAGGGAACTCAACTTCCAAACACAAACCTCCTCCCCACCCATCTTCCTCTGATCCATTCCTTCATGTCAGCGAGTCTCCCTAAGAAAGGTGCATTAACAGTGTAACAGTCTCTCCTGTACAGTTTATATTTACATTTAGTGCTGTGTATTGTATCATTGTTGTACAATTATGGCTTTTCATACTTTGTTCATATTCTGTGATATAAACAAAATGTATAAAAACTTTTTTATTGTAGGTCATAGTGACAGAGAGCGGATTAATTTTATTTACATGTATTCCAATGGAAAAAACTGAGTATGACGAACAGAACTTAGGAATGAATTATGTTCGTGAACCGAGGTTCCACGGTATACGCATGTATACTTTATTGTTTGAATCATAAGACTTCCTTGGGCCAAATCTTCCCTTCATTAGGGACAACACTAAACACTGCATTGGTTTGGTTGACCAGGAATGCATTTTGTCATAGCATTCTCCTGGATTAATTCCATCACAGTAGCCATCATTACTTTCACTGTTGATGTGGTTGACATTCACAGATACGTCTGAAATCCAAGGTCACGGATGTCCAGCTGAAGAAGCTCCAGCCCAACACAGCGTACAGCATCACACTCTTTGCCCTGCCGGGCGAATCAGTCCCTCCTCTTACTGCTCAAGGGGTGACCCGTAGGTGGTGCTAGAGCATGCTAGCTCCAAGCAGGAATGCTTGGCATAGCTTTGTGATTCTCAATGCTTGTTTGTGTGTGTGTTTATCTTTTGCCCACCTGCAGTGCCGCTGCCTCCATCCGGTGAGCTGACAATTACAGATGTCACACACAGCAGCATGTTTCTGAGCTGGGATGCGGCGTCTGGGCCTGTACGCAAATACATAATTACTTACAAACCTGTGGATGGTGAGAGTAAAGAGGTAAGCTTACCTAGCATCACACTAGCACAGATATCTTATAACGATCTTAGTAAGTGTAGTTCCTCAGGAGTTACTCAGTAAACCTTCAAAAATTTGGTTTGAAAGCACAAGGTTAAAATATACTATAGAAAATAGCAAAAGCAATGAAATCTAGTGTTTGTCAAACATATCCTCAGAGTTGTATAAGGGTAATTGTAGAATTAGTAGCAGATTTTGGAGTTGTGCCTTTTCTTAKGCCTTCATGTGTGTAAAACTGAATGACCAGATTTACTTTCCTTTAAAAGTTCATAATACAATTTGAGATACATAGAAAAGTAACTAAAAAGAAATGTAATAAATTAGAGTAGATCAACAAATGAAACTTTGTTTTATTATAAAAGTGTATTATTAAGCAAAACTATGAAATTAATGTTATTCAATTAAACTGATGTGATTAAAACCATTGTATACACTAACCTGTACGTAGAGCGTAGAGCTAATGATAATGAACATAAAGCCTAATGGTGCTGTAATGTGATCAAGTTTAAAATTTTAAATCATGCACTGCAGGGGAAAATATATATA
>QMIH01000216.1:537607-570688 GCA_003987875.1 Clarias batrachus | reverse complement strand
TTGGATAAAGAGATCAGGATAAACTGTTTAGCAAAAAGTTTACATTTTGAAGGAGAAAGGCTTCAGCTTTGGATTTATTTGTCTAAAATTTGCAAAGAAATGATCATTCCTAGTTTCTCAGCCATTCTGATTTTCAAAAAATCCTTCTTGTGCAATTATTTCTAATGCTCAATTAATTCGACCCTATTTTTCATTGTACTGTTTATAGTTGATTATTGTGATGAATATAAAAATATTTAACACCACTGTTTCTATTGCATGGTTTTTGCTTTATGAAATCTCATGTCAGATTGTTTCCCACATTTAATGTTAAAAAACTTACACATAACCCAGTTCCATAAGTGTGCATACGTATTTATAATAGGGCATGTGACTAAGGAACTTGGACTGTAGTCAAGATAGAGAGAATTTTGGATAGCTCCAGAAACCATTACGAAAAAAGACAGTTAGACAGCTGAAGATGAAGAAAAGTTTCACCTTTAAGCACGATAATAACATCAATCCAATACAACGAAGAAAATAGATGGTAAATGTCCTCTTCTTTAGAAAAATAAGATAAATATTTGGCCATGACTCAGTCAAAGCCCACACTTTAGATCAATCCATCATAAACTGTTGGTATTTTGAAAAAAGGACAGCCAAATAAAAAAGTTATTGTAAGTTTTTTTTTCTTTTCTCCTAAGACCTGTATATTTGTTTTTCATTTCACAAATTTTGTTGGGAGGTATATCACATCATATTTCACCCTTAACATCTTTTCATATGATTTTCTTTCTTTCTTTCTTTTTTACATCAAAACCCTGCAATTTTAATCTKTGTGTACAGACATATTACATAGACTGTAAAATCAATTCTATTATCAAAATGTATACATAATTATTGTATAAAGAATTACGTACATGTCCTAATTATATTATTATAATGTATTAACATTCAAAAATCCWTTTATTTGCAGCTTGAAGTAGATGGAGATGTTACCACACAGACCCTGGATAATCTAAAGTCTCAAACTGAATATGACGTGGCTGTCACTCCAGTATATGATGCTGGAACTGGAGACCCAATGCTCAATCAGGCCACTACAGGTAAAGTCATAGCATTGTACAAAGCTGCATCATTTGCATGAAAGAACAATGTGTAGATCAGATCAGAGATGTTCATTTGCATAACGAAGAACTTCTTTTTTTAGACAAATAGTCGTGATGGTTTTGAGRCGGTGATTGTAGTAAACACTCAGTTGGTAAACATTCACATGACAGTTTAGCAAAAATACGGTTGCGATCAGAAGCTTCCATACACCTATCAGGAACATGAATGTCATGGCCATATTGGGCTTCCAGTGATTTTTTTTTTTTGAACTGGTCTTTTTAATGGATAACACTGTATATCTTTTTTGTTGTTGTTGAAGAAAACTCCAAGAATTTGGAACCCAGGTTCTAAATTATATTGGGGTTTCTAAAAAATATACTCTCACCCRCATAGATTATTAATTCTGTGGTGCTGAAAGTCCTCAGTGCAGATCTGAGAAAGAAGAGGGTAGAATTACAGCACACAAGTCAGGAATGTGTCCCTTGAAGCTATTTCTAAACAACTGCAGATTCCAAGATCAGTTCAAACAGTCATGCGTAAGTCGAAGTTATTGGGAGGTTTAGCCACTTTGCCATGGTCTGGAAGAAGACCCAAACTGTCATCCTCAGCTGAAACGAATTTGGTTCAGATGGTCAGGAACAACCCAGGAACTCCAAGGCAAAGGACTGCCAAGAATGGRAAGCTGCTGGAACCCCAGTGTCAGTGTCTACATTCAAGTGTTTTTACATGACTGTAGAGAGAGATTTAACCAAATATTAGGTGTGATGTATGTATCATTTTAACCCTGTGTTAATTCGTAAACCGGTGCACCAAATTCCTGAGGAATTCTTTTTAGAATTATTTCGTCCCAGCTGATGTCCAATTCAAGGAATTAATTGCAGTATTGCCATGACATTCATATTCACGATGAGTGTATGCAAACCTTTGTCCACAACTAAAAACAAATATTTTATGAAATTATTTTAATACCACTATTTAAGTCTTACTTTATGTCAGAACTATCCATGTCAGTCTCATTTTAAGACTTTGAAAATAAATGTCTGCCTTTTGTTCCTATGATTATGGTAAATTATTAGCATAGAGTTTAAAACAGCCGGTGCAGAACTGTTAAAAATTGTTTTTTTTCCTGTATATGAACTGATTTTCTTCCTTGTCCTTAACTGTAGATGTTGTACCAGCACCAAAGAATCTAAGGTTCTCTGAAGTGGCACTGACTAGTTTCAGAGCTCACTGGGAGCATGGCGCCCCTGACGTGGCCCTCTATCGCATTGGCTGGTCGAAGTCAGGAGAGAACAACTACGTATATGTACGACCTCTTAATGAAACAAACTGAAGAACTGGCATTGTGTACAGTATGCTGTTTTACATGTAATAAGTCACAAAATGTATTGCYTGTGTTTAGGACATCCTGAATGCTGAGGAGACCGATTTTCTCCTGGAAAACCTAGATCCAGACACACTGTATGATGTTTCGGTTACTGCAATCTACCCGGATGAATCAGAGAGTGAGGACCTCATTGGAAGCCAGAAAACATGTAAGATTCTTAATCTTTTTATTCTTCCTTTTTTTGAAGGGGATAGACCTTTATGCATTTGCAGGAACATACTGTACATAGCATTATTTCAATATATATTAGAAATTCAGTTGTTATCCTTATGAAGCACACATAAAAGTGAAAGTTTTACATTTTAACAATCCGTATTATTTCCTATTATCTCCATCTCTCTTAGTATCCAGGATAGTTACACCTGGTAAGTAGTTGGATCTTGCGCTCTACACATTAATGAGACTTCAATTATGATAGGATGAGAACAAACAAATCTGACTCTTTACCTCTATAGCACCCAGTGGACCCCCTCAGAACCTGCAGGTGTTTAACGCCACCACAACCTCCCTCACAGTGAAATGGGATCATGCTCCTGGCAAAGTCCAGAACTACAGGATCACATACGTGCCAACAGCAGGAGGCAGGCCACAGTCGGTAAATTACCTTTAAAACCATCTGATCATGTCATTTTAAAATTATTTATGGCAGAAGAGATAAAGCATGCATAATGGTTTGCTTTAACTAATTAAATGACTTTTGCAAAATGAGCACCATTCTAACATATAAATGCAAGCATACACTAATAACAGAAAACATTGTATACTACTGTATATAGGCAAANAAAGTGCCATATACTCGTTATGTTATATTTGTACAGTATATGGCTTTTCTCATGGCTGTTGATCTGTAACACTGACCCTGTCGTAAGGATTTTATCAATTGTAGAGGGTTTAAAGTTTTCGACAGAATGCAGTGACCTCACGTAGTTTAACGCTGTGGTAGGTAACATTCACAGCAGACAGTTGTAATATCAAACATTTTGAAGAGTTTCAGAATGAGTTTATATTRTATAGATGCAGATTCATCATACCCCTCTTTTTTTTGAAGTTGTTAGAATGTTTATAAAGGACTTGTAGAGGATGTGACTGCCGGGGAGAATTATAGATTTCTATAGTTTTTCCTCACTTTGAAAGAAATTTCATCATTCAGCCTTTATGTTGAGTTTGGATTCAAATATATTTGTAAGTAAGAGGAAAACAATTATATTAAACTAGCAGTTTAGCCATTATTATTAGTTATTTAAAGCATTCTTTGTAATCATACACTCAAGAAACAGAACGCTGAAAATATTAGAAAACATGAATATATTAAAAAAAAAAAAAACAGTGTGTAGTTTTAATAGCAGATGGTTCTGACTACGACAAATGTGTGTGTGCGTGTGTGTGTGGGTGGGATATTGGTGAGGATTCCTAAGCTTTCCAAAATGCAGAGGAGTTGTCAACAAGGGGATAAGGGAAGCGCGTACCCTTATCTTCCCAATATTATCTTTGCAGAGGTTGTGGGATTTTATTAACTTTTCTCATCGTACATCTCAAGTTCAAATAAAGAGCACTGGCAAACAAATCAGGTCCGATTCTCAAAAGGGTATAAACATCTTACAGTAATGTTTAAATAAATGTTTCTATATTTATTTAGAGCATTTCCTTATGCGTAGTTTACAGATAGCATTGCTTATGGACAGAAAGTGGCATCTTAAACTTCTAACTCTATCTGGAGCAAGCTGACTCTGCCAATGTTGCTTAAAGATTTCTAAATTCTCTTTGCTGAGACCGAATAAAAACGTTCCTACTGAACTGGACCTCCTAATACATCTCTAAAAACAAATGGATGGTTATCTGGGAAGCTGTTTTTTCAGCTGGCTGTCTTGCTTCCCCATACAGACGCAGATTGGTGGRAAGAAGAACACGATTAATCTGCAGAAGTTGACTCCCGACACCCCTTACCACATCACAGTGACAGCGATGTATCCTTCCAGAGAGGAGAGAGACATATCTGGTGAAGGAAAGACATGTAAGTGCTTTGTCTTAATGATCATACTGTATACTTGCGTTCAGTGGTAAGAAGTAATGTTTAACATGTCATTTAAATGAATCCCATTTTGTATAGTGGCCCTTGGAGGAGTGCGAAACCTTCGCGTCACTGATCCTACCACCAGCACCCTGAATGTTCTGTGGGAGCCAGCTGAGGGCAATGTGCGCCAGTATAGGATCTTCTATCATGCTCTGCCAGGGGGACCAGAGGACATGGTATATACTCATAGTTCGTCTTTGATTTACGAGTTGCATATTAACGTTGCAGATTTATTTTTTTTATTACTCAGTGTTATGATCACGAATGTCTTCATGATATAAAATGTATTAGTAAGCATATAGAAGGTGTGGCCATTAGTGAACATTTTTTATTGATTGATTTTTCCCCTCAGGTTCAGGTCTCCGGAAACACTTTTAGCAATGTCTTGAAGAATCTACAATCTGACACTGAGTATGCCGTCACTGTAGTTCCAGTATACGCGACTGGCGAGGGCAAACGCATGACTGAAAATGGAAAGACATGTGAGTCTTCTTTTAAAAACTATGCATGTTTAAATGTCTGTATGTAGGTATGTATAATGTTCTCACTGTATAGAATTAGTGCAGCCCAAAGGGAGATTACTATAGTTTTAGAATGGGATGTCATGAAGCTCAGTTTATGGTCTGTAATAACTTGTAATGACTGCAGACCTTTAGAAAATCCATGAGTAATCTCCTTCCCTAAATGGAAATCCCAAGGAGATTCAAATACATAAAAGACTGCTGTTACTGTCCACAACCTGAAGCGTGGCTCTTGTCCTCTCAGTGTTCAGCCTCTTTTCCATTTATTCATTAACATTATTATTTTTTTCCTGTCCTTGCCTTTGGTCTTTGAGTATAATTAACAGTGTTGTTGTAGTTACAATTTCAGTAGCATGGAATTATTTAGTGGAAAGAATTCTCTCATGTAATCTTTAATAAAAATCCCATCGGTTAAACCTATCGAAAGCCCAGATCCCGCAAATKTTTCATRTTAATGAGTATTATTTATCATTTCACTTCGGTACGGAATTGTGTAATTGTGTTTATTATTCATTCTAATCCTTGCACTCTATGTTCCTAAATGCATGCCAGCATGGTTTACTTAATGTGGTAGACTGTTAGAATACACAAATACCATGATCATCTGTTTTAAGTTACACACTATTAAATGCATTCATATCATTTTAAACAATGTGAGACTTTTTGTTCAAACTCATTTGAGCTTACATTTTCATACTCATGTATATATCCCATAGTGGAACGCTCAGCTGCCAGGAATATCAAGGTTTACAACCCCACTACGAACACATTAAATGTGCGCTGGGAGCCTGCTTCAGGTGATGTCCTGCAGTACAGGGTTGTCTATTCTCCGCTGACAGGAACACGTCCTTCTCAGTCGGTAAGTAACTCTATATCAGACATATGGCTTTCTGGTAAATTTAACCTCTCTTTGTGTGTTATCTCACTTAAGACAGCTGGACAAGCTCTAAGGCTTGGTTAGTATGCTTAGTGTGTGGWGTTCATTATAAAATAACAGATTTCTACTTATGTGAATATACAGTAATAGTTTGTRTCACGGAATGCTGTTGCATTTTCATATTACCTCAATTAATACAGAAGAGAATCCAAAAAATKATTAAATAACTTAATTCACMCAACACACAAATACGAGAGCACAAAATTTATTCATTCAGGAGTTTGGGTATAAGGTATTAAGATTAAGATATGCATTGCTGAAGCCAAAGCCTTTTTCTTTCTTTGGTATATCAGAGAGGAGATTTTATTTTTATTTAATATTTTTTTTCTTCTGTTTAGTCAGTTTTCCATAATGCTCCATCCTGTTTGACAAAACCTGACAGATTTAACCTTCAGGCATTTTTCACATTTCTCATTGCTGAATCCTTGTCTCAATAAATTCATCACCTATTTCCATTTTTAATAAAACCTTGACAACATCAGGTCCTGAGTACTGAAGCGGTATAAACTTATATGTAAAAAAAAAAAGGTCAACCCTGTGTCAGTGGGATATTGTTTTAAAAAGGGGACAGTTGCCAGATTCAACAGAGACATTAAAGTTTTTGTTTCTTTTGTAGTTCAGGAGAATGAAACTAAATGAGTCCCTTTCATCGAAGGGGAAATCACTGATCCTGAGTTATTACCCACTGGATCTTAACTACACTTGCCAGAGAATAGCTTGGCCGGTTCCTGAGGCTTAATTTTCCCTTAGCAATCACTCATAGTTATACTGTGTTGTATAATGCATCAACTGTCATACTCCTGTAAAAATAAARGGACCCTTCTGGAATGTCCTGTGTAAAACTTGGGTAATACCTAACCTATTAGCAAACTATTCAAGTATTGTGGGTGTTTAAAGTAGTTGACCTTATATGCATCAAATTTATATATCAAATTTACTTGCTTATACTTACATGATGATCCYATGTGCTTTTACATAYGTTTTGTCAATTGTATGAATTATTGCTATGATATACTGTAATGACTTTTAACATAATACCAAACAACATAACATCAAGGTTATCTACTAAAAATATGCCAATTCATTTTCTACTCTGCATAATCATAACATATTTTTTTTTTACCATTTGAATGATTTAAAAACAGCTTGTCAGCCAAATGGTTGCTTCTGAAAATGTTATATTTATGAATGCATTACAGTATTTTAACAACAATTTTACAAATTTACTACCACATATTATGTTTTTCACTAATGCATGAATAAATAATTTACCTTCTGGGTGCAGTCGTTCAGCAAGATATTTTTTCGTCAAGTAAAACGTACACACCTATTTTCATAATCATTAAATGGGTGATTGAGTGGATGGAACAGAAACAGAAGAGCGGGCAGAAATAAAAGCTGACTGATCTTGCACACTAAACAGAATAAACGTCAAGCGAAACATGAAGCAAAAACCTTGAAACCTTGAACTTTCGAGTTCAGGCAATGAGCAAACAATTATACCTGTGTGAGGCAGGAGCAGCGCCAAACTCTGAAACCAGGCAGAGCTACTGTATAGTGCTAGTAATGAATTGACAGGCACTGACATGGAGCTTTAACATGAATGTGCTTGTGGAAGCCCTTTTATACTTCGACTATACTTAGTGAGTCAGTTTGGGGCAGAGAGTTCAGAACTGGGAGTTTAAGTCCATAGTGGCCATATACTGTATATTCGTGGACTGTATCGTGAGAAATGGAGTCTGATGCTGATCTAGGCATCAATAGAAAATGTCCCCCTGAGCCAGTCCTCTACTTTGGCCTCTTCTTGACCTGTAGACCATGATACAGTACCTTTTTTTTGATGTGCTGGCAAAAGTCAGGTGTCTGTTCTGGGAAACTTGTAGTAAAAGTACAGATTTTTAATGGATTTATTTAATAACTTCAAAAGTTATAGGGCACAGATGGATTTGCACGGACATAAAATAAATTTTATTTTAACATGAATTTAAACACCAGTGATTCATAGTAACAGTAGTATAACTTTTATTCCACCAGTTCATTGGCAATACTTACTGGGGGATTTCAAGCATATGGCCATTTTAGATCTCTTTCTACATTCCAGTAGAAACCACATCTTACAAATGTAAAGGTTCCAGCTGGATGGGAAATTTAAATTGGGCTCAATTGGTACCTGGTGTTGAGCCTAACTGGAGTCATGTGGAAATTGGTACAGTCCAACCGAAACCAGCTTAAATGCATAGAAAAACCATTTAAAACTGGTCAAACTAGTCACCTTAGTCTGATATAACATATTGGGTCTTAATTGGGATTAATAACATTATTCTTTTAAATGTGGTTTTGTCCCAGCCATGCAGCATGAAAAGAGCACACCGTATATACATTGTGTGTGTGTGTGTGTGTGTGTGTGTGTGTGTGTGCGCGTGTGTGTGTGTGTGTGTGTTTAACCACTTGTTTTTAGTCATGTTCAGGATGTTTCACAATTGAGTGTGAGCAGGATAATTGCCTCCAATCAGAGGTATCTGTAAGCTGTGTGCACATAAAAATGAAATGTTTTCAGGCTTTGTTAGAAACTGGTGACGCTTGGCATACTGTGCTTATTTTTGCACCATGTGTTTTGAAGAAACTTCAATATGGCTGGCATTAAACTTTTTTTTTTTTTTTTTTGCCTCTTTAGCGTTGCAGGCCTTGTCGTTAACATATCAAAACAATGTTTTTGTACCATTTTTCACTTTGTAACGGATACATAAGAGAAAACAGATTGGGGAGACAGATGTCAGTAAGAGAAACAGTTATTTCATAAACATATTATTTCATAAACAGATTTTGTCGCCAAAGATTCTTGGTCTTGAATGAATACCTAAGAAATGGTTCTGCTGGATCTAGCTTKGATTTTTTTGGTTAATAACTAACATATTGGGGTAGAAACACAGCTTGTGAGGTGAATATTTRTCAATGTTTATTTWAAAAAAAAATGTTTATTTTAGTATGGCAAAGTTTGCTGTCTTCTGGCATGATTGAGGTCTTATTGAAACATTTCTGGTTAAACGTTGAAAATAAAAACTATTGTCAGTGATCTATCATTAGCTTTCCATCATTAAGCTGATTATATTTTGTGTTTGTGTTAAACTGAGATCCTTATCCATTTATAACGTGTTGCAGGTAAACTTGTTTCTCTTTCATCCACCCTTAAGTGTTTTTTCTCTTGTAGGTTCTTGTTCCTGGGAATACCCATACTACGTTGTTGGAGCAGCTGCTGCCAGATACTGAGTACACAGTCGGTGTGGTTGCGCTGTACGCTGATGGAGAGGGTGCTGCTGTGGAAGACGCTGGCACAACATGTTAGTTCTTACCTGGATTTTCTTATTCAGTGACATCTAACCGCTAATGGCAGTTTGTTAAATCATACGTTTCTCTGCTGGATTCTGGTTGTAGTGCCACGCAGTGGTCCCAGGAACATGCGTGTCTATGACCCCACCACAAACTCTCTGAGCGTGAGCTGGGAGCATGCAGCAGGACCTGTGCAGCAGTACCGCATCACCTATGCACCCACCACTGGGGACCCCATTGAGGAGTTTGTAAGTTTAAATACGTGGCATGCGCAACACAGGTACAACAGTCGGCATGTAAACTACCCTTTTTTTTCTYGTGTATAATTATCTTTTGTGATGTTTTATTTGCAGGCAACTGTTCCTGGCAACAGAAACAATATAATCCTGCAGAACCTTCAGTCAGACACACCTTACACGATCAAGGTCATGGCTATTTACCAAGATGGTCCTGGAGGAGAGCTTTCTGGAGATGGACACACTTGTAAGAACTTGGAAGCATATACATGCACACACATGCATTTATGCCAAAAGCAAACAATAAACATGTATATCCATTTTAGGAATAAATGCAAGATCCAAAGCTTTCAGTAAGGATAAACAAAGTAATCATTAGCCCCAAAATGAAATACAGAAAAAAATCAATSCCAATGTTCATAACAGCTGTCTGCCAGACATTTAGGAAAGGCTGTTCTCCAAAACTGTCTCTTCTTCTAAATGTGTAGTACATAGCCAGAACATCTGAACTGAGAACAAAGAAGCTGAATACAATGCTGTAATTACACTAAACCCACAAACAGAAGCAGCAATAAATGTAATTCCATTTCTTTCTTTTCAAGTATTCATCGTTTGGATTTTCAGTCYGGTTCTTTTGTGTTTTGCCCTTAGTGGGACTTATGGAGCCACGCAACCTGCGCGTGTCAGATGAATGGTACACCCGTTTCCGTGTTTCATGGGACCCAGCGCCTTCCAAGGTTAATGGGTACAAGATCACCTACAGTCCGCAGGGTAAGAAAATGACGTTTCTGCACGTGCTGTCAGTGGGCAAATTTTTCCCGTTAAGAACAAACTTAGAAATATTGATATTTTTTGCAAATTGCAGGCACTGATCGGACTCAGGAGGTGTTTGTGGGAGATGTGACCACACAAGTCCTTCACAACCTTGAGCCTGGCACTACATATGATGTGAAGGTCTTTGCCCAGTACGATGCTGGAATGAGCGGTCCTCTTGTTGGACAGGGCACGACCTGTATGTATACTTTTCCAGCACATAAACATGACGTTGACGTTTACAGTAATATTCTACAATATACTTACTGACTTTCAAAATTGTCCTGCCTTCAGTGTATTTGAATGTTACCGACCTCACGACATACAATGTGGGATACGACTCATTCTGCCTAAGGTGGTCTCCACATCGAGCTGCTACATCTTACAGACTTAAGATTAACCCCTTTGACCGTAAGTTTAGCAAATAAGAAAAAGGTTCAATTGGCAATTTAAGCTTTTTATTTATTTATTTATTTATTTTAATTGACAGTATTTCAGTTTTTCATTGTCTTTTGCTCGTTCTTGTTCAGCCTCTAACCGTGGGGCGCAGGAGGTCACCATTACATCTGCGCAAAGTCAGTATTGCTTCGATGGCCTGAGCCCAGACGCATTGTACAACGCTACTGTATACACTCAGACACCTAATATGGAGGGACCAGGAGTTAGCACTAAAGAGCGCACTCGTAAGTAGACATGAGTAAACATATAATCATGCCGGTTTATATATCAGATCTATTAACATTTCATTTCTCCCCCAGTTGTGAAACCCACTGTAGCCCCTACGCTGCCACCGACCCCTCCTCCACCTCCTACTATCCCCGCTGCCCTGGAGGGTAAGAAGAATACTGTGGATTTTACTGATTAACTTACTATACGAAGTGCCTTCTTTTCCATTGTCACTGAATATTTTTCCACAATACAGTATGCAGAGGTGCTAAAGCTGACCTGGTGTTCCTCATTGATGGCTCTTGGAGTATTGGAGAAGAGAGCTTTAGCAAAGTGCTCCAGTTTGTGTTCAGCATGATCGGAGCATTTGATGTCGTCAGTCACGAGGGCATGCAGGTAACTAAGCTGTCACCAACTTCAGAATTAAGAATGTGTGCACAAAACTCTTTCATGCTAACTTGGGTTGAAGTGCTTTCCAGGCTCATGGTGGAAATTTTTTCTTGTTTTTTTTTTACTCTGAAAACAGGTATCCTTTGTGCAGTACAGCGATGAAGCCAAGACAGAATTCAAGTTAAACACGTACCATGACAAGGGAATGGCCTTGTCTGCAGTGCAGATGGTCAGCTACAGAGGAGGAAACACCAAAACAGGTTACTGGCTGCGCTCCCCATAAATAAACAGAATAATAATTATTTATTTGTCAGATACTTTTATACAGAACAAGAAAGAAATGAGAAAGAACTCCAAGTAGAGCGCTAAGGTTTTGCGTAAGGGTCTAAGGGATCCTTCTAATTATTAGATCAGAAATGTAACCAACCACTGGGCTATTATTGGCCACATTTTTACTTTTTCTTCCAAGCCTTATTTATGTCTGTGTGAATGTGCTAGAGTTGAGGCAGTGTCCCAGGAGTTACTACTGCACTGTTGAGAATAGAATGATGAAACCAAAGCACACTGCCCTTCCTTGTCTGTTCAACTTTGCATATTAATTTCTTATAAGATTAACACTGGATTAACACTTTGTGCTACTTTCACTGGGTTTAAAGAGTTTTGTCATTTTTGATCGCATAACCCTGAAAACAGACAAAATGCAATATTAAACTTGTGTGTTTCATCCKTCTTTGGCCTGTCACGGATTAAGTATTTTCAGGYTCATATAGTATTTTTCATTTTGCCAAGAAGGGAATGTGATGGGTTCCCATCCAAGTACATCTTTCTTAATCTATCTCTTCACACACCTAAGCTGTCATCCTCAATGCTATGACTTATTACTGTACAATGTTTAAAGGAGCACTGTGGTGTGTTTGTGTCAGGTGCTGCCCTGAAGCATGTGGGAGAGAAAGTCTTCACCTCAGACGGTGGTATGAGGAGGAACGTTCCAAAGGTTCTGGTGGTCGTGACTGATGGCCGCTCTCAGGATGATGTTAAAAAGAACGCTGCCAAACTGCAACACTCCGGTAAATGCACAAAATGTGTTACCGACACTGTGCAGACTGTCGGTAGGAGTGTATTTTTAGAACGGAGCAAGAAACGTGAATGAGATTCTGAAGGCAATTCTGTCCTCTCTCCCTGTAGGATTCAGCGTATTTGTTGTGGGTGTCGCAGATGTGGACATGACAGAACTGAGGAATATCGGAAGCAAGCCGAGCGAGAGACACGTCTTTGTTGTTGATGATTATGACGCGTTTGCGAAGATACAAGACAACCTCATTACATTCATTTGTGAAACAGCAACCTCAAGTATATGACCCTTAGATGTGTTTCTTTTTATTGTTAATTATATTATTAGAATTACCTGACAATGGCGTTGTGGGTTTTATCTCTTCTTATAGCATGTCCTTTGATATATCTGGATGGATTCACATCACCAGGTACAACTTTGACATTATTTAAAGACTAATAAATGGAAATATCACCATGCTCTGATGGTAAACACTAAGGTACGTTTGGTGAGGTTGTGTTTATTCTTTGATGTTTTTATTTAGGCTTTAGGATGCTTGAGGCCTTCAACATCACTGACCGGACATTCGCAGCCACGAACGGAGTGTCAATGGAACCAGGCACATTCAACAGTTTTGTTTCCTACCGAATTCATAAGGATGCATTCATCTCCCAACCTACAAAGTATGAACTCCATGAACTGTGTGCATTCTTTCACTTGGATGCTGCCATCATTTCTATGTGATCATTTATGGTTTCCTTAGTTAAATGTTCTCAACGGTATTAGCGGTTTTTGTAGCCACTGAAAATAGGGTAGAGAAAAAAAAAAAAAAAACACGGATGTAAAATCTTCATAAAATTGGCCATACTAAATAAATCATAGTAGGAGCAAACCCAGTCATAAAGAAGTAGTTTACTGGGTTTATTAAAATCCTTTATGCATTTGTGAAACTGCTCCCTGTTTCTGACCAAGGCCTGGTACATTAATTTGTCCATAATGGGCATTTGTGCATGGGTAGACTACTGTGCAATTTTTAGACGATAATTGGGGAAATACTTTCAATGTGCTGTTTAAAGATAGACGCCCTTTTCCCCTTTCTTTGTTGGATTGTATGGGAAATATTTTTCTTTTTCCATACTCAGATTTGTGTCAGAGTCACTGCAAGAGATGAGACATTACATAGACCGCTGTTTTCTCAGGCTGAAATTGTGCATTCCATGAATCAATAATGTACTCAGAGGTTTAAGAGCTATAATTTTACAGTGTAGGAACATGAAAACTTTGGCCTTCATCTGAAGTGTTATGCTTTGTTGAGGTTTTGTCATTGATATTGAAGTCATGTTCTTTTCTTTTCTTTTAAGGGAAATCCATCCAGATGGGCTGCCTCCGTCATACACCCTCATACTTCTCTTCCGGTTGCTCCCTGATTCTCCCAAGGATGCATTTGACTTGTGGCAGGTTTCAGATAGCAGCAACAACCCGGAAGTTGGTCTTACACTTAACCGTAAGTGCCACTTTCTGTATAGCTGTTGGATAGATTACTCACAGTAAAACGACCTTTCATCCTGAACGCATGCACATTTCTATGAGCGGCTGACATGTTGGTCTTGGCCTCATAATATCGTTTGTATTATGGCTGGTAAGCATCTAGTGGAGAGCTATCTGTCTGAGCCKTATCTGTTATGTTTTCAGCTTCCAGCAAAGCCATCACATTCT
Source organism: Clarias batrachus (assembly GCA_003987875.1). Lineage (NCBI taxonomy): Eukaryota > Metazoa > Chordata > Actinopteri > Siluriformes > Clariidae > Clarias > Clarias batrachus. The sequence continues at coordinate 556,484 of QMIH01000216.1, read as the reverse complement.
ACAACAAGGATAATAGGGGCGAGCTCCAGAAAATTACCTTCAATAATGAAAGAGTTAAAAGGATCTTTCATGGAAGCTTCCACAAGGTAGGATCGATTTTATATCAGATTGTTTGACAGGGTTTTATGTGAAAACAACATTATGTGACCATTATATTATAAAATCATACATGCCCCATATTTATAATGTAATAAGAATTTTTACTCAAGCAATATCACATGGACATCCAGCAGCAGAGCATGGCCTTGAGAATAATAATGCTTATACGGGTATTTATTCTTAACAGATTATTTAATATTTATTTGTTTAACCAGTTATTTTCCTCTGCCAACACATATCCTTTCAGTAGTGAAATTCAATGGAATTCTGTTTAATCCTTACACAGTGATATGTACATTCAAGAAGCACATTATTAGGTATGCTATTACTTACTGGGTAAGGGCTCAAATATACATTATTACACCATTCTCAGCAACCTCTAGAGGCTATTGTTGAAAATCCCAGTAGATCAAAATCACTGATCGTTTTCCCCCACTTCTGATGGTTGATGTTGTGAAGATTGCCCAAAGCTGCTGGCCCGTATCTGCATGACTTTATGAACTGCACTGCTCCTGCACGATTGGCTGATTATTATAATTGCATGAAGGATAATGGCACAGGTGTTCCTAATAAAGTGCTCAGTGAGTGTGTATTCGTGTGATGTTATCCCATGAGTGAATTCCTTTATGATGAAGAAATGTATAAGAGACCCATATACAACCTCTGAAATCGAAATGTCTGAGTGCAGACTAGATTGAGACTTTATATTCATTTTTGGCATAGATTCGTTTCCCACATATCTTAGACATCTTATACATCTTGTTAGTAAGCCCGAGTCAGTGTACAGGGTCATCCATGGCCTCAACCCCTGACCTTCTGATCAGCAACCCAGAGACTTAACTATTGAGCCACTACTAACTGTGCAGGCTGCGATCTACTGCTAGTGCCAGAGCCCTATGATTTTCTGCAGCAGTGTGTTTATTGACTTTCCTGGATTTTGAAAAGGACTGTTACATTAAAGATATCATCTTGTGAAATCCCTGTATTAGAGCAATCATCTTATGAGATGTCTGTATTAGGTTAACCAGCAGGGCCAAAAGATCGCAGATTGGTTCCACAGCAGGCAGGCCTCCTGGTTGTGGCTGAAGCATAGTACAGCTGTAAAATGAATAAAATGCTTGCTACATTTACAGTCGTAGGTGACACGGAAATATCCTGTTAGAGCTCGTTCTTGTAATGTTATGGCACTATATTCTCATTTGTGATTTGCACCATGTCTCTGCCAAGGCTAGTAAATTATATAGGGTGTGGTGTCTAAATCACACAAAGGTTGCTCTACTTTGCTCTCGTTTAAAGCAGAGTAGCATTATACTTCACGCTGTAACTGAGGTGCTCGTATGGTTAAACCTGGTGATGATTTTTGCATGCCTGTTCTTATCCTTATTCTCATGACCTTCAGTCTCCACTGAAATCTTTAGGGAAGGTCTTGGGGTCTCTCTTGTTCAGGATTTACTGCAGGCGTGTAGTTTTTGGCTAAAGCCAATCCAGTGCTGGGTTGACATTTTCCACAGGACTAGAACAATTCTCTTCTCAGATATTGGACTTTGTTGCTTCTGGTTTTCACATGTTTCTTGAAGCGAGGGGCTTCAGAGGTTGGCTTTACTTTTCTGTGTGTTTTCCCAGCAGTATCTTACAATTGCTTCACTATTATCTTCAGTGAGATTCCAATTTTCCATTCATAAAGCTGGTTCACGAACTGATCCAGCGTTCACGTCCTTTTTAAAAAGAGGAATGAGCGGCAGCGAGCCATCTATTAAGCTTTCAAAGGCCCCCTTATGATTAACTATGTTCACTAGCAGAAAGAAAGGATTTTTTTCCTTCTATTCTATTCATGCTCTTGTATAAACCGTCTGCTTATATTACGTTACCAGTGGGTTTAATGACTTGTGAAACCACCTAGACAAACAAACGAAATGCAGCCAACTCATTGAACTTCTTGTTAAGGGGGAATTGATTTAATAATACGTGGTACGTTAATGATACAGGGTGCGTTATTTCACTTTTAATGAAAGTTAAAAGATGGAGGGAGAAAACACACAGCCGGACCAGCCATCGTGAGATGGAGGCAGATCGGGCTTAAGGAGCACTGACATGGGAGTTAGAATGAAAGAGAACAGCAGAAAGTCAAAATGAAACCACATGCGGTGTTGAAGCAGACACCCACAGTAGCAGGGAAGGGGTGGGGGAGGAAGTATTGCAGCATAGTATACAGCAGGAACAAGACTGTAATCAAAGCCTGTTAACATTTAAACAGCAATTTGGTCCATTTGAAAGACTTTAATCTGAAAGATCCAAAGCTTTCCTTTCTATACAGGGAAAAGAATTAAATAGAAATAAACATATACTTGTATAGTAACAATACTTTCGTTCATAATGCATCATGCAGCCAAACCCCAACCTCAGACCATTCCCCTACTGGGCATTCAAATAGTAGGGTTGCTTGCCAAAGATGATGACTATAATGTAACATGTCTTGCCAAGATCTATGACCTAACTTTGTGGCTAGGTGTTGCTTGATGCAAAGTAAGAATTTTATCTGGTTTTATGCCCACCAGCCTTTTTAACCTAAAAATGTAATAGTATACGAAAGTTGGGGCGACAAGGGTATGTTTGATGGCCAGCCACAGAATGAAAAAAGGCATAATTTCAAGATGTGGTTCTGCTGTGTTTGACAGCAAATGTTTAGAAGAAGAAAAAAAACCTTAAGAACACTTCAAGCACAGTATGGAAAAAAAAGCATGTGGAAAATTAGAGTGGATGGGATTTCTCACGTATTGTACATGCAACAGAAAATGAGCACTGCTGAATCTTTTCCATTTAAAACTAATGCTGAGGGCAGCATTTTCCTTTCATTTTTTAACCATTTGTCCTGTGTTTCATCTCAGAGAATATTGTATAAATTATTATTATTACTATATTGAAATACATTTGTCGTAGGATTTTGATAACGTTACTGCAGTAGCATTATTTTTAATGATGCACTCAGAAAAATGATAGTATAGATTTGTATAGAATTTTGTCTATACAAATAAAGTAAATTAAATTGTAATGTACTTAAAGCCATTTAATTTAATTTGTGGGTTTAACACAAAACACACAAGTCTTTACCATTATTTATTTTTGTTCAACTTACATATTTCACTTGAGTGGAAATCCCCCCCTTAGTTTAAATATGTGAATAATTTATGTAGTGTATATATTCCTTTTTTTTTACAACATGGACAAGGGTAGACCTTCGACCTTTTACCCTACATGTTTAATTAACATAAAAAAATGAGTGGCATTAAAATATAAAATTGCCCGTTGTGTTTATAAAAGAATATTTAGCAGTTGCTATAATAGTGACGTCCTGAATTGTGCTGTCATACCTTGCAGCTCCATGTGACTATTACACCAAAAAACATCAAGCTGAATATTGACTGCCAAGAAATTGAAGAGAAGCCAATGAAAGAGGCTGGCAACATCTCCAAAGATGGCTATGAGGTTCTTGGAAAAATGTCTGGTGGTACCAGGAGGCAATCAGGGGCAGTAAGTATATGCTACACAATATTTAATACAGCACTGTGCAAAAGCATTGTGATAGTAAAGCCATGTATTGTTTTTGATGTTTTGATGAGGATAAAATAAGACGATCACCTGAAATTCTCCCATGGAGACGGCAGAAGTATTGCACATTCTGTGGAATGCAGTCCAGTTCTCAGGACTATTAGTGCTATATTCTGATTCCTCTGCTATTTTTTATAGTGAATCAAGCAAGGGCTAGGCTGCTCCATGCTCATTTGTGTTCTTTTCCAACACCCTGTGGGTGATGTGCACATGGGCATGGTTTTTCATTCCTAAATCCTGAAGTTCAATGGAAGCCATCTGTAACATCCGTTCCTGTTCTTTTTTTTCTCTCTCTCTCTCTTGCAGTTCCAGCTCCAGATGTTTGATATTGTCTGCAGCTTGGGATGGACAAGTCGAGACAAATGCTGTGACTTGCCAGCAACAGTAAGAGCATATTTCATATCGATTGTCCATCAAGAGGATTGCTCCATTCTCTGTCTTGCATATCTTATTGGACTTTGCAAATAACTGGAAGTTGATAATATTCTTTGGCCATTCTGTATCAGTAGATCTCACTCTTGTCACCATAATTCTAATTCTAGAACACCATATTATTAACCACTTCTATTACTCCAAAGGGTTGATTGGGAAATTTTCTTCTCTGCTTTATATAATCTTTTTTCCCTTTCTACCCTTATCCCTGATACCCTGACCAATGGATTAATGCATTATATACTGTATGTGCTGGAACTGCCCCCAGGAGTTTAACCTGTTGATGTTTCTATACAGTATGAAGTTATTATTGTTCTCTTTTTTCTCAATTATGTTTAGAAAATGCTTGTATCTGCTCTATCTGCATTTGTCATCCTTTTTGTTTGCAGAGAGATGAGGCAAAATGTCCAGCACTTCCCCACTCCTGCACTTGTGCTCAGGATAGCATAGGGCCTCAGGGACCTCCTGGCCCTTCGGTAAACTCATTATATTCATGTTTCATTTCATTGTGCTACCACTTCAAACTTCACCTCTGATGTAAAAAGCAGAAAGGTTTAGCATTTTTAGGAATACCCAGAATGTAAATGTATCTGCTTTTTCCACTGGGTGGTGTGGTACAAAACAAGGGTCCCTTTTTTTGTTATTGTCAAAATGTTGTCGATGTTCATATGCATTTGCAGCTAGAGTATCAGTTGTATCAGTAGATGTAGTGGGAGCCAAAAAAAAAAAGCAAACTTGGCGCTATGTCTTTGAGAACCCAAGCTAGACAGCATATTAATCTTTAAAAATGCCTCCTGACAATATGGTTTAGTGCTTAAATCCTCTGCTGTTCAATTCATGACCCAGGCTGTTTTCTATTTTCTCAGGGCAGTCCTGGTACAAAAGGCTCACGTGGTGATAGAGGAGACTCTGGTTCCCCGGTAAACAAATTTCCTTCTTAGTGCTTTTCAACAATTTCTCTGGTCCTGTACCAACCACCGCAGAAAGCAGTCGCTTCCCTCTAAGTTTATCCCTTGATTAACTTTATCCTCCCTACTTTGTGTAGGCTGTGCATATATTTTAAACATTTCCACCTGTGCTGACTTGGTAATATAGACCTATAGGTCACCTATGGGTAAAAAAAAAAAAACAACAACATCTGATTAATATGGTGACTTAATACATTTCTTTTCTCAATCCAGGGTCCAATGGGCCCGCGTGGAGAGCAGGGACCCTCAGGACAAATGGGACCACCAGGCCCACAGGGCCCTAATGGCATATCTCTTCCTGGAGAACCAGTAAGTTATACAGTACACACAATTTTTATGTTTGTTCAGGCAGACTTCTTGTCCTTATTCTCATGCCCCCCCTCCATTTAATTGCATCTTCATTTATCTTTTAGGCAGTTTTATGGGGTGTGGTGATTGAATTTATAAGAGTAGCTGCTGGGCTGTAATGTGTGAGCCTGATGCATGACTAAAATTATAGAGCTATTTTTTTTTTTACCAAAGGCATGCCTCACTTGCTCTTTTACCTGTCTCCTTTAGAAGCAAGAGGTTTGTATTTCAATGTGATTATTGTTCCCAAGATAAAGTCCTTTTTTTGTGTACATTCCCAGGGGCGGCCTGGACCAAAAGGAGATCCTGGTGACCCTGGGCAACCTGGCCTGAGAGTAAGTGTTTCTTTCTGTTTTGCCCATTTGATTTTGGGTCGTTAATACTCTCTTTAAAATAAAACGTTGCCACTAGGGAAACTCTTAAATGACATAACACACATTTCACAGAGGAACACTGGGCACTTTAAAATTGTATTTATTTTATGCTAAACTGGAAAAAAGTGTTTGATGCATGCACATTATTGTATATTTTACTGTGAAAGAATATTAATAATTAATAATAATTGTTGATTTTATGGTACCAAATTATTTGATGCTATTCAATGCTTGTACTAAATGAATCTGAATAATTGTATAGGAAAGGAATTATAATAATGATGTATTGTTACAGTGCATACTTTTCTAAAGTTTTTATCTTATCGTGAATAAAGCTTATATGAAGGAATATCAGAACATTAAAACTGAATTATGGGTTTAAATAGGGTTATTTAGCAGCAAGAAACTATTTAAAATAATCTAAAATGATTTTTCTTCATCCTTTTCCAGGGCTCTGTCGGTGCTCCTGGTCCTATTGGTCCTGTTGGGCCATCTGGAGCAAGGGTAAGTCTTTTAAGTTGAAGGTCCATTTGCTACTTACTACACAGATTTTTTTTTGTGTGCTTTGTTTTAGATTACATTTCCAGCGTAGGTTATGCTATGTCTGCTCTCACTAAACTTGGACTGCTATCATCGGCTTTTCTCTGTGACATGTTTAAACAATCCTTCTGATTGGATTATCTCTTCCGTGAAGTGTTACCATGCTCATGTTGCACGGTTTGTGATGGTCTATTGTTTATGCACAGGGACAACCAGGACCTGAAGGCCCATCTGGACCTAGAGGCCCACCAGGGCCAATGGTGTGTAATATTTAGGCTTTTTCTTTCTTTTTCATTTTTGAGCACTGAGCTTTTTTTTTCAGTCTAATGCAGTGGCAAATGTCCCAGCTCTTCATTCACATTTTATAAAGTTTGAAGTTTCTTAAGCACTGTATTGGAATTCAACCTATGTTATGTTGGTGCATACCAAGTAGTTTCTTTGCTCAATAATATTGAGATTTAGGGTCTAGTAGCGTATAAGAATCAGTATGTTTATTCTTTTCAGGGATCACCAGGAAACCCTGGAATGCCAGGTAATCCTGGTAAATCAGGGAATACTGGAGAACCAGGACTTCCAGTAAGTATAGATGCTTGTAGAATGTATATATGAGGTGTATTCCTAATGTCTATGATTCAGTCAAAAAAAGAAAGACCAGCTTATATTTATATACAATATATTTAATATAGCCAGTATTATTGTGCACCTGATTCACTATTCTAAATCATATCAATTACAGGGATCTGCTGGCATTAAAGGAGAAAAGGGAGAGAGGGTATGTGTTGGCTCCATTTATATCAACAGAAAACCTGTGTTTGAAGACAGTAAAGGCATTTCTACTTATTTTGCTTGGCTTCTGTTCTGTAGGGAGATGCTACTTCTCAAAATATGATGAGATCCATCGCAAGACAAGTCTGTGAGCAGCTTGTTAACAGTAAGTTGAGGTTGTGTAATGTTCCTTCTATTGATGAAACAGCAAGATTGATGTGAACTTTTGAATATTCTAATTATGAATTTCCACTAGGACAAATGAGCAGAATTGACATGATGTTCAACCAGATCCCCAGTGGATACCGCAGCAATAATCCTGGTCCTGCTGGGCCTCCAGGCCCTCCTGGGAGCCAGGGACCTCGTGGAGAGCCAGGTCAAACCGGACGCAATGGTTTCCCTGGAAGCCCAGGCTTACCAGGGCCTCAGGGAGAAAGAGGTACTTAAAATATGCAAAATGCAACGTTCATGCTGATTAATGAAATGTTATTTTCTGTAATGACCTTCTGTATGTATGTATGTATGTATGTATGTATGTATGTATGTATGTATTCTTTATATGTGCAATGATAAGAACTATTTGTGAGTTACAGCACCTGTCTGGTTTAGGGGCCTTACAAGAGGAAGCTAAATGTCTGGGGAAATGTAATTCATTACTGTCGAGTTGTGGTTAAGTAAATGCAATTTCCCTTGGCTGTGGAGGAATTTGGGCTTTTATGTATTTATTGCCCAGTGAAAAATTCTAATATGTTTAGCTTTTTTTTTTAAAGAGATTTGCTCTACTTGGATAATGTTGGTTGGTAGATAGCAAAAGTTAGATTTAAAGTTAGCTTAGTGTTTAAAGTTTGAGTTTTGACTGAAGTAGTAGATGCATAGAATTGCTTTCCATTAATAGTGAAATCCATGGGACTTCTTTCACTTTGCCTTAATGCAATCCACATGCTCCTTTCCTATGTAGTTTTTTTTTCTTTGTGCGAATCTGTGGTTTCCACTCACCCTCATATGGCTTACATAATGTAGGTGTAAGTATTATGGGAAATTGTTTGGAAATGACAGCTGACTTCATGATTCTTGGCTACATTTAACTCACTTTTCTGACCTGCAGGGGTGCCAGGAGAGAAGGGTGAGAGAGGCTCTCCAGGTGCTGACGCTCGGGGACAGAGGGGATTACCTGGACCCGCTGGTGTGTATATGTCAAACAAAGTGCAACATGTCCTATGTCTGGACATGAATGGTTTCACTCTATGTATATATTGTGTAAAGAGACACTTTTTTAAAAGTGACACTTCATGAATTTTATGTATAACCATTAAAATACCTTTTCATCAAGTTGCACAATTGCACTTAAAATCGATTAACCGGCCTAGAACATTTGGTACTAACAGAAGTAAATTTGGACTTGGATAATGAATTCAGATTTAACACCTCTAATTTTCCAAAATAGACAGTGCAAATCCTAGACAACATATCAGGAATGGAAACAGCTTTTGAGACCCAGACAAGGTCACATGCCTGTTCTCAGTTCAAACAATACCGAAAGTATCACTGATCTCTATGAGAATCGTTTGTTAGTGTCTTTGGCTGCTGGTGTATATTTTGCCTCTATCATAATTCCCCCTTAGGGAGTCGAAATAGTCTGCTTGTTTCAACGCAGTCTAGCTCAGGGATGGGGCTGAATGTGAAGGACTGAGATTTACGTAGTTACGTCTTATGAACTTCAATTTGGCCAGCTGTGCATCATCATTTTTTTCCATTATGTAATCAAAGTATTCCCAGAAAAAACATTTTCTTTTTGAAATTTATGATATTCTTGCCTGTGAGGGCCACACAGATGTTCTCACACACTGCTCAAGTCAAACCTATTATTAGTCAGTAGTAGGGGACCAGGACATAACATGAAATGGTCAAAATAAAAGTACAAAACTGTTTTCAGTATTATGTCATTGTGGACTTACTTGACAGAAACGACAATATGCCTAAACATCTTTCAAACTAGTAATGATATTACAGAGGAAAATCTTGCAGTCATTTTTCTGTTATATAATATTGACATACTTATAGTAAATTCCACATAGTAAATAAAACAAATGGACAAAGGAAAAGCTTGATTGTAGCAACAAACCTCAACAAACATGATTTAGTGACTGGTGATCTAATAGGACATTTGGTCCCCTGAGGTAGCTTAGCCTACATAGTCACCCTGTGTAATTACTATTCAGGATGCTAGACTGAGAGCATCAAGTCCCAGGCTTCCTATCAGTGAAATGACAAGAACTAATGCAAATGTCTGGCAATCCTCTTAAGCCTCTTGTACAAGTCCAGCCAAACCAACTTTCCATAAATTAAATGGGACAGAAGCCCAGCTCTCACCTTTGAAAGGGGTCACAATCAAGCTGTTGCAGGAAGTGTTTTCCTATGGGGCCTCATTGACACATGTGCTGACTTCAGACTAAAGCGGGGGCTGAAATCATTCCAAACATGGTTTGCACTGTCTAGACAGAAAGGGGTATGGGGAGCCCCTTGGAGATTGCCCACCCCTCTACATTTTAATTGAGCAGTCAAAATATTTAAATTACAGTGCTAGAAACCAGTTTCCCCTTCCTCATCTAGTTGAACCTAAAGTATGAAGTCATCAAGTTCCTGATGGTTTTCTACTTTTTGCTTTCCTTCAGGACCACCAGGCTTATCCCAGACCGGCCCTCCCGGACCTTCAGGCTCAGATGGGCCACGCGGGCCTTCAGGCCGTCCAGGTTCTCCGGGTATCAGAGGACCACCAGGACCTCCGGGCTACTGTGATTCCTCTCAGTGTGTTGGAATTCCATACAATGGAGGAGGATACCAGGGTAAGCATGGCGGTTACAGGGGGTAGAGCAGGGCATTTAGCGCATTAGGTTGCATTAATTGTCTTTAACAGAAACATCATAGTCGCCTAACTCTTTGAAACATGACTGAAAAATTAGCGAATGGCATGCTTGTAGTTTATTTCACACAAAAACCAAACAAACAGTATCTTTGCACTAACACCATCTTTAACCCCTTTCAGGTATGGCATAGTATGCATAGTATGCTGCGCGTCCTCCTTAAGCATTGACATCCTGAAAAAAACAAACAAACCTGTGTCTGAGAGATCAGCGCACTGTCTAATAAGCTTTTAAGGATAACAACCATGGATTTGATTAATGAACATTTACACACCAACTCAAAAAAACAAAATCAAGCCAAAGAATGGACTGGAGTGCCACTAACACCAGCTCTCTGCTACTCAATAAGGCAGGTGACAGTGATGGCTACATACCTGTGGTCTGGTTGCATCTTGAACTCCAAAGCAGCAAACAGCAAGAGTGAGCTTCCTTTCGAGGAAGAAGCATGTAAAGCTACTAACCATGATGAGTATAGCTGAGTTCAACAATGATAATAACAGATAAGGTATTTGTATATAAACTTTGTAAATTAATTTGTTACACAGTCATCTAAAATGGGTTAATAACTGTCATCAAGCTTGTGCCTCTTAACTTGCTTTTTACTGACTGCCAACATAACCTTTATATACTTTGGGTTATTATTTTCTTACATTGCTTTGATTGGTGAATACAGCCTCCGCTCAGGTTGAAATTGTAGCATGTGCTTTTAGGAGCCATGATCTTTTTGTTTGCAGAATGCTGTATTGACAAATTACTCCTTTTTTTTTCCTAACTTGTGATTTAGCCCATGCTATAATACCTCGGTGTGCCATAAGGAGTAGCATAGATAGCTTAGTCACAACTAGTGGTAGTCCTTTTAACACGACATAACCACTTGAATTTATTGTTTTTAGTTTGTTTTTTTGTTTTTGTTTTCTACACCAAGTGTTAGATTTAAACTCATTATGTAGAACCAGCAATGATTGTACTCACATCTCAACTTCTCAAGTTAACCTTTTACATTTAACTCCAAATAACCGTTACTAAAACCCAAATGTTCCATTGGCCAAATAATATTTCCACCCAGGCCCCTACCAACCTGAGCCTGAACCCCATGTAGTGCCAATCCCTGAGGAACCATCAGAAGATACTGTGACAGAGATTCAGTCCCCCGGTTTACGATACCAACGTGGGAAGCGATCGCTATCATCAGAGGGAGCTAAAAGGAAAAAAAACATAAACCAATAAAGTAGGATCTTTATATGAAGGACGTTCAGAACTAAATGCAATGGCTTAATGCATTTTCAAATTTAACAAGGATGAGTAGATTTATGGCTGATCTTTAACCTTCATTTCCTGTTGAAAAACATGTGCTCACTCACTGTCCCCATTTTGTGATTGTAACATAGGTGCATTTTATGTTTTTATGAGACTCAATGTTCAATGCACTCACCATAGGTTCAGTATTTGGTATTTGAAAGGTGAGATGTCAAGACTTACACGAAATTGAAATCCCTCTTATCATTTAAGTTAACAGTTTTTACAGTGCAGGTTTTTTTTGCCTTCCTTTACAACTCTGAAGGTTGTAATTCCATACTCATATTGAAAAACTTGTTAAACCTGGCTTTTGTTTCATTATTCTTAATATTTATCTGTTGTATACCAACTCACAGCTCATTWCTTTTATCAAAGGGGGAATTGCATGACTGTGCTGTATATTTAGTAAGTACATTTTAAAATCCGAATATAGTTTTGTTTTCTTTTTATATCAATGTTAAACGCAGTTGGAATTTGTTGCAAGGCTATGTTCATAGAATTGCTCATTTACATTTGAACTGCACATTGTGAATTTACAGCCTTATTTTCTTATTTATTTCTGAATCAGAAGAGGCATTTTTCAATAAAACTACTGAAAATGTTTAATGTGTGTTAGTGGTCTGTTCCACTTCTTCTATACTGACAGAGTTTTCAACAAATAGAATTGAAGGCAAACTAATTCTCACAAAATTAAATGGGGAAAACATCCCACAATTACTGTGAGACTTTGAAGTAGCCTGGTTTCAAACCAAAACCATGATTACAGCCCTCACATTCATGTTAGGTCCCTCCCTCACCCATTTGTTTAGGATACAGGTTATTTAGACAAATGACGTAACTACAAGCCTGTAATGGATTTACTGATGTGTAGGCCAGATCAGGGATTTTATAAGGACAAGCTAATTCAGAACAGTAACATCTAACCCGTCTGTTTTGCGCATCAAAGTCACATTTAGCGATTATCCAATATCTGATTACATGAACATACACAATTACCAGCAATATACAACTGAAGGTACTTCCTTTATGCATTGTAGTGGAACATCTTATCATAAAAGTGAAACATTTAATCAAAGTTGCTTTAATAATCAGGGGCTACTGACATTTTCAAAATGATATAAMCCTGCTCTATACATTTAACATGCATTCCATCAATTTTAAATTCTGTCAAGGTACGTTGAATCCCTTTTTAAATGTCTGAAWATTTAACAAAATATCTGACAGATATAACGTGATAGAGTATTTTAAATGCTTGACAATAATGTAGCAGCATGCTCAAAGTCCTGTTGAGCTCCAGAGTTATTATTAAACCTAGTGGTGAACAATGGAACAGTAACTTGTGCAAATAACCGCCCAGTCGGGCTGGAATGACATTGACCCCTTGTACACCCTATGAACTCTCTCAGTTGAGGATCTGGGTTAGTTTTAGGTCTTTCCCATAGATTTAAAGTGTTGTTTGTCTGAACATTTCGCCGAAACCAGTCGTTAAATCTATGGTCAAAAGCTGCTACTGGGTATACAACACAAACATGGATCTGAACATTTGCTTTTCATCACATCTTTGGACCTGAATCCTGAATTTGGTTACAAAATAAATATAATAATGAAAAGGGGTCTGTGTCTATRGTTCCCTCAAAAAAAATGTGCTGTCAATCAGKAACAGCTGTTTAATATGATCTATTTTGCCAGTTTGTAAACTTAAGACTTCAAAAAGTAACTTTGTTCCAAGCTGTCAACTTTAAATAGTAGGTTGCCCTTTTGCTCTGCTATTTCAGCACTTTCTAAGACATCACGGCATCAGACCTGTCCTAGAGGTTTTTACAAGCTGTAATCTATTATTATTATTATTATTATTATTATTATTAGATAGATAGTTTAATTGGTAGTGAATTACCTTTTTTATTTTGTGCTAGATAGTTGTGCCTAATAATGTGGCAATCCTGTGTATTTAGCTCAAAACTCTTGTTGATGTCCTGCTTTTACCTCAGATGAGCGCAAATAGAAAGCTTATGATCAAACCAGCTTCATGTGGAAAATTCTTCTGGTATAAATCATCATGTGTGGAAAAGAAGCAGTACATGAGAGCTGGCATGCCATCTGATTTTCTTATTTATTTATTTATTTATTTATTTATTTATTTATTTATTTATTTATTTTAATCAGTAGAACTTTGTTTAAAGGCACAGAGAGGGTAATATTAGGACAGAAAAAGACCAATCCAAGTGACWGTAACTATATAAGACTTATACATACTGTAAATAAGTCATAAACGCCTCCTTGATACGAAGATGTAGATGAACCGTGTGTTTGTGATTAAGACAATGCAAGTTTTCAAGGGGTAGATCCGGACTTCACATAGCACAAAGCATACTTTTTGGGGAATTTAAAAGACCACAATGAAGCTGTTAACAACCAGCTGTCAGCCCCTTCTGAGTTCAATTTCAGGCAATTTTATGTGCATAATAAAAATCAAAAGGATTCCTTCATGCATGATACCGAGCCAAAACCATAAAGATAAGAAGGAGATAATGTTAATTCACACTAAATTGTACACTCACCAACCACTTTTTTAAGAACAATCAAACACCTGAAATGCAATCATCTAATTAGACAATCAAGTGGCAGCAACACAGTGGAAACAAATCTTTACAGGTGAAGAGCTTGACTGATTGTTGACATAAAATCAACATCAATGATGGTGGCGGTTTATTTGGTGGCGGATGACCTGGTTAGACCCAGTAGAACCTGCTGACATCCTGGTATTTTCACACACAACAGTCTCTAGAATTTACACATAATGGTGTGAAAAACATCAGGTGAGTGGCAGTTTTGTGGGTAGAAATGTTTTAGAAAAGTCTTGATGACAGGTCAAAAAAAAAAGCCAGACTTGTTTGTGCTGTAGGAAAGGCTATGAATAATAGTATAATAATAACCGTCGTACAACTGTGTTAAGTATAATCTCAGGATAGTTGGCAACCCATCAAAGCTGAGGCAAACAGCCTACAATTGCAGAAGACCACACTGGCACTTCACGTCTGTCAGTCGCGAGAACAAGAATCCGAGGCTACAGTTTCACCACAAATGGACAATTGCCCATGTGACATTTGTAAATGCTGCCGGTTTTAAACAGAAATACTTTGAAATACCCTTTGCAAGCAGAAAATCAAGGCAAGCTTAAAAAGTAGCTATGATAAAAAGTGGTTAAGGCATTGGACTATGGTGCAGAAGGTCCCAGGTTCCACATCTATCAAGTTGGGCTCTTATCCCTCAACTGCTCAAATCTATAATGATATAAAAATCTAAGTTGCCCTGGATAAGGGCATCTGCCAAATGCTTAAATGTAAATAAAWWTWAAAAAAAGCATAGTGTATTTTAGTTTACTTAAGTAAAAAATATGCCAAAATATTTTATTAGCAGATTTTTGGTCAAAACAAATTTTTTTGCCAAAATTGGCTGATTTCCAAAAGTCAGACAGAAAAAGTCAGACAGATCAAGATCATCATACTGCCTGTCTTTTTGACATTGGATATACAAGTACTGTACCGGAAAGTTGGAAAAATGATTATAAATTGCTACCCATAAAAAAAAATATATAAACCATTATTTCCATCTAGTYTTAGTCACAACTTGTTCCCCAAATGTCAATAGTAGGAAGTGAACCTAATTGTTTGGAGAATGAGGTAATGTTAGATTCTGCCGTCTGATAAGCGTAGACTGTCTAAGCAATAGGGATTTCCCCATTGAGAATGTTTGTCTATGACGAGTATGTGAGCACTACTTTGGCTGCAAGAGAATTTAAACCTTCTTTAAACCACCGAAGTTAATCTTCATGAACCTTTATTTGAAAACACATTTATTAGTGACTGGCCTAAAAAGCTGAATTTGTCTCTAACTTTTTTTTTAACCCACTCTCTTCCAATATTGTTAAAAATACGTGTACAGTTTATATAAAGAATAATAGATGAAAAGGCTTGAAAAATCATCTGTACACTCTAATGACACTGGATAAAAAAACTATGGAAGCTATGGAAAAGGAAACTATGTCTTCAATATCACTTTGATAGTATTTACATATGTACTTACTATAAATGAAGTTCATACAGTACGTGTTGTGTTGTAACAATGTTACATCTCTGATGTCTAAGTCACGTGTGGCCTTTTCCCATTTAAACTGGCTGAACTATGATATTGATGGTAAAACATTTGGAATGTAATGGGAAATCCAGATTATGTTCATGGAAACTATTCAAAAAACAGCCAGGAAGCATTTTTCCCCCCTGAATCACTTTTGGTCTCCCACTGGTGGTTTGTCTGTGGGAGGACTGCTGAAAAGGTCGTCTTCCAGGCAATTCTCCTAACAGTCATTCTAGCCACCTCAGCAATTTCTGCTTTTCATCATAAATGGATTGTTCAGGAGAGAGAAATACTGAGTACTGAAATCCATGAAGTCACTTGTGACTTTGAGGATCAAGAATGAATTTTCAATCTCAATATCTCAGATTCTAACATCACTCCATTGCTGTCAAATATCATCAGTTTTTTTGTTTTTCATGTTAAATCTTAATTTACATTGAACATCTTTTTAGAAATGCAGTGTTGAATTCATAGCCATGGACAATGCTTACTTCGATGTAAAGTTTTACAGCATATAGAATAATCATGATGGAGCACAGATTTACCTGAGCTGTGCTTCACCCATGCTTATTCTCTTTTAGTCTAAATCCCTTTAACAGCTAGATGACACAGAACTCTTGGTTTAAATTCCTGCTGACCATGGTGAATCTGCAAAATGCACTTCACCCACATGTTCTTGTTTCTAGGTCTAGGGTTTTGCCCAATGTCAGTGTGAAAACTCTTCATCCTTAATGTACACATTATAACACTGATTATAATTAATTTATTTACTGATTTTCAATTGACTTGTGTCTTTTTTTTTAATTATATGTCACTAAGTCTGCCTCTTACGTAACTAAGGAACATCAAGCATCTGTGTCCTAGGAAAGGACAAAACAATCTAGTGGTTCTTTACCACAAATAGAGATGTTTAGATTATCTCACCACTGCAACATGGATTAGATATGATCAGTAACCTACCACTTCCTCCATCCCCCTTTGCTGACAAACATTCCCAAGATGTCTTCCAATGAGTCAGCACCAGGCCTTCTGGTCATGAGCTGTCCTGGTTTTTGGACCAKCCAGCTTACTTTGGTTTATAACTTCCCAAATGTGAGCAGTACAGAAAAGTGCTGTGCTGCCTCCCAGTGTTTCCTGATCTAGAAACACCACTCATGCTTTTTTTTTTTTTTTTGAAGCTAATATTCAGTGTATCGTTTATCACATATTCGACCAATCGTTATACATCATGTCATCATACAGGGTTTGCAGAAATGGAAATTTGGCTGTCTCACAGTGTGGAGGATGTTGAGGGAGGCAAAAAAAAAAGAAAAGAAATAGTCACTTTCAGAACAAAAAGCAGTATGAAAGCCTTGCAAAATCGGAGCACTCCTGAGAACATTTAAAGTGTTTCAATTGGCAAATATGCCCCCCCTCCTAAATACTGCAAGTTAAACTATTCTTGGAAACTAAAACTAAATGCTAATATATTCCAAATAGCACATCAAACAGACATGCAGGTGCTTTTTTTATTATATTTTTTTGCAAAGATCCAGGAAAATCCTTATTCATCCACGGTTTACTGGTTGGGACACAAGAGAACACAGACCCCCTACCAGATATCAAGGACTATTAATTTCAGGATGGAGTGACATCATACTCCCTAACTCTCAGATCATTAAAAATACAAGCAAATGATTATAAGGATATGTAGGGATTTATGTCACTAGTGAGATTTGGCAGTGATGTTAGGTGAATAGGTTGGGCATGTAGTAGGCATTCTAAATGATCCCAATGGTAATCAGTGGGATTGGGTTCTGTGCAGGTCACTCAAATTATTCCACAACAACCTTGGCAAACCTTGTCTTCATGGACATTGCCTTGTCATGCTAGAACAGGTTTGGGCTTCTTAGTAACAGAGGAATTGTAATTCTATGGCATATAAACACATCCTTGTGCCTCTAGCTTTTTGGCAACAATTTTGGAGAAGACCTACATATGGGTGTGTCCAAATGCAGTATGTTTGGCCTTAAAGTGTATATAATCTACATGTATCATCCTCAATCATAGTTATCACAATTATATGGATGCTACAGGAATTCCCATTGCTATTAATTAAAATTGGTTGCAAAAATGGCTCAACAGTTCAAGCCTCAGGAGTTTATTTATCACTGAACCATCAATCAATCCAGGTTCTGAAACAAGACAGGACAAAACAGCCTTTCAGGGTAAGTTAAGGACTATCATACAAATTTAATTACTGGAAACATATTTGGATGTTAATCATACATTCATTTAATTATTACAACTCCACTGACTTTATGACACCCTTTAAAAGAAAGTCTGTCATGTTTATTCATCAGTGATGTATAAGGCCTACCAGATACAAAGGCATACCAAAAACATTAGATACAGAAACATTTCCAGATAAAATGCCGACTGTTCAAGCTGATTTGTTAATTGGTTAACTTTGTAAGCCTTATAAACTATAAATAGGCATATATGAATGACAATGTTCTGGAATGGTCTTGTGGTGAGACCAACAAATGCTTCTAAAATGAGACATTAATAAAAGTGTTATACTGACGTCGTAAAGTCTTATCTCCAAATATAGAAGAAGATTATCAGCATGAGGTAACGCAAGACACTTTTTTTTTACCATAATGCCTTTAAACAGAGCTAGAAAGAAGAAAAAAGAGACTATTCCTTCTATCTCCAGGCTTAAGCATTTAATAATGTCTTGCACTGATTACTTACTAACAGATTTATTGACTATAAAGGAAAGTATTGCACTTAATTGTTATGACTGCTATTTTAAAGAAAATGGGCAATAAAAGTAATTCTGATCGCATCTCTTGCAGTGTATGTCGGCAAGTCATACCTTATTTTTAAAAAAAAACAGATTATAATGTATTTTGCCAACATTAAACTATTTATTTTGTGTCGTTAATGTTTTATAATATGCATATATAGAAAATAACAATATAATATTGTTATAAATTGAGAATGGTGCTCAAGTAAGCATGTAATATGTTATTATTAATATAATATAATATAATATAATATAATATGATATAATATAATATAATATAATATAATATACAATTTATAACAATGCCATTAAATGCCTTTATAGCAATCAGTTCTATAGCACACTACAAGACACTTATTCATCAGACATTTGAGCCAATTACTGAGCAGCATCATATGCTCCKGGAACTTATTTTTTTCCTGGGAAATTATCCCTGATGTCATTTCTTTTCACTTGCCCAGCAAGTATTAGTAGTACCATAAACTTTAACAATCTGAGCCACAACTTCTAAATGGTACAAGGTGAAACTATTTATCTATCTATTTATTATATTTTCATCCAAAAGTTCCATCTTCATGTCTAAGTGTATGCGTATGACTTCAA
>QMIH01000216.1:505107-532607 GCA_003987875.1 Clarias batrachus | reverse complement strand
ATACCTTACCAGTGCTACCTAATGATCGCACGAAGTGGGGAGTTATAAATAGACAMGTTGCCAAGTGTAGCTTGTGCAGGCTGATTGCCTTGCAGCGCAGTTGCCTGGCAACCGCGTGTCTACCTGGCTGCGTCTCTGCCTGTTCAGAACTCCGCGGGGTAGCAGCCTGCGGATCTGTCCGTTCAGAACAGTTCAGAGTATTTTTGCGCAGTATAATCTGCCCCTCATGAGATCCACATCATTACAATTAAAAAGAGAAATATGTTTAAAAATATGAAGAATTTGAAAATATCATTAATTTTAAACATCACCACCATGCATGCTCCATGTTATCTGTAGAAATAKAAATCTTTGCTCCTTCATGTCATTCCATCTTTGAGAACACTTTTAACATCACTTAAATAAGCACTGTTCACATACCATTCAGATGCTACTGATAGATTACCTGTCTCTCTGACACTTTATCAGCAGTTACATGCGCACATTCGTTTATGATTGCTTGCTTACCACAGCAAAAGCTCTTCTACTTGACAAAAGTTGCGAAACAACACAGTAAGGAAATTTCTCTTTAAGACTGACATTTTTACCTCGAAGGTATGAATCGTTTTGTCAGTTTGAAGAGTTAGATGTCACCATGTTACCTAAGGGTTAATTTTTTCAGTTAAAAATGATAAAACTGTTAGCAGACAGATACTATGGTGTTATAATACTAGCAAAGTCCATCAAAAATCTATCTAACAGAACAAAGAGCAAGAAAGTGAATACATGCTACATAATTGAAGATTGCAAATGAAGATATCATGCAGATCATCCAAATATCAAGTATGCCAAAGTATGCATCTTAGAGAGAGAGAGAGAGAGAGAGTCAAGTGTAAATGTTAGTATCTCCTGTTTTAATTCTATGTGTTCTTGTGTAAAAACTTAATAAAAATCATCTGATCTCATCGGTCTTAGTATTGCAATACAACCTCAGACAAACAACGACATATAATATTTAAACTTATTTAACAAAAATGAACCCAAAAAGAAAAAAGCCTGTGGGCAATACTAMGTACCACATGATATACTGTAATAGCTCAAAAATCCAACTTAAGAAGCAAAAACTTGTTTCCTACGTGACTATTAGTCTCTCATATCGTTGCGGAGCGATTTTGGCCCATTCTTCTTTAAAACAAGGTTTTTGTGCATTCACATATACACTAGTGATGGGAAGTTTGAATCATTTTAGTGACTCGGTTCTTTGAATCTAATTCATCAAAATGACCGAATCTTTTTTTGAGTCATTTAGTTCATTTCATTCTTTTGATTAGAAATAAAATAAAATGTAACATTTTCAATAAACAGACCCCTGTACAACGCGTCTACATACAAATATCTTGGCTATAGGTTCAGTAATTAAAATATTAAAATGCAGCTAAGGACATATTATTATAAACAGAATAAGCAGCTCACCTCCCATATCTTCTAGTCTGAGTCGTTCATTCTTTTGAATCTATTGGATTGCATAATGTCTATGGGAGTCACGTTACAAAAGAACGAATGACTCGGACTAGAAGATTCGTTGAGAACCGTTCAATTCTGTTTCCTGTACATAACCTACGGAGGTTTTGTCATGATTTGCGCCCAGTAGAAAATGAATGAATCACTCTCCGAGAGTACTCGTTCTTCTGAGTTGTGTTAAAGACACGTTCCAAAAGAATGAATGACCCATCACTATGCACAGCTCTCTCAGGGTCCCGCCACAGCATTTCAGTTGGGTTGCAGTCTGGACTTTGAYGAGGCCGTTACAAAACCTTAATTATTTTATTTTTCAGCAATTTTGATGTAGATKTACTGGTGTGCTTCTGATCATTGTCTTGTTGGACAGATGGCTTCACATTTGCCTCTAGAATACACAGGTACACAGTACAGAGGTGCTCAGCTCCTGTAGCTGCAAAAACAAGCCCAAATCATCTCCCTGTACCACCGTGCTTAATAGTGRGTATGAGGTGTTTTCATTGAAATGCTGTGTTTGGACATACCTTCTAAATCCATGGATCCGTGGATTTTTATTTCTTTACATATTATAAAAAAATGCTGAAGGCATATAATCTGAGGTGCTGTAACTTGGTGATTTTTGAGGCTGGTAACTCTACATGAGGTAATATTTGGTCTTGTTTGCTGGGATGATCTTCATGAGAGCCAGTTTCATCATGGYGCCTGATGGGTTTTGCAAATGCACTTGACAATACTGGTCTTGCAACTATTTCAAAACAGCTGACCTTCCTGTGTTAAAATAACAACAGATTGTTGTTGTTACTTAATTACTGTACCTGATGTTGTAGGTGTTATTTCATAGTTCCATTACATTAAAAACAACKTTTATTTCCTTTTTAGATAATAGAATTCTCTCAGGCTACACAGTATAACAGCATCCTTTACATACTGTAATCAGAATGTAATAGACGTGTATTCGTAGTGCTTGAGAAAGTAAAATAATGGCTTCAAGAGACAACCAATTATCTTYCATTGTTCTAGTTTTGATATAGATCCAACAATCAGTAAATCGCAGACCGATGAGGAAATCTATTGTGACCTTTGAAGCGGCATTGTGAATTTCACATGTACGTGCTGATCTCTAAAACTGATTCTGTAACTGGTTCCAATTTATGAGTAATCCACTGATTTTCCCATATTGAGGAGAAAACACACAAACATACAGTACATGCACACATGCTATCAAAGAGCTGATGAATCTCATGTCTTGTTTTAAAAGGTATATACAAAGTATAGGACAGATGAAGAATAAAGATGTTTTGCAATACTACATTGTGGTTAAATTACAAAATGATTTATACTTACCTTATACTATCATATGTTTATAAACCCTAGTAGCAAAATTYATTTACGTGGAGTGTTCAAGTCAAAASAGGWCTTGGGAGGACTTTTCTCATGAATGAAAATATGAAATAGATTTGCATTAACAGAACAATTTAAGCACAGTAMAGTGATGCAACTCTTAGCCACAGTAAAATATTTGTATGGTGCAAATGTTTTAAAGAARGCTGTATGTCTGTGAATGACGATCCCAATTGAGGTGGCTCAGAGCCCATTGCAGGTGTTCCCTTGAACACTGAGAGTGGAATGTATGATCCTTTAAAATTGATGAATAACTTGTAACCAAAACAACTTGCAGAGRAGATGCATCAGTCTGTGGGAACTGTACACACATTTGTTCATGAACACCATTTGCACATTACAGCAACTTGGCTGGGAGTTAACACGACATCCACCATACAGTCCTGATCTCGCTCCAAGCCATTTCCACATGTTTGGGCCATTAAAGGAGTTCCTGGGAGGCCAGCATTTCAGATGTGAAGGAAGCAATGTGATAATGACTCTAGCATGCTGAGAAAACTTTCTAAAGTATCTCAACCTGGTATTCAGGCAGTAGTAAAATGTTTGGATAAGAGCATTATTGTAGCAGGGGATTATATAGAGAAATAAACATAGTTTTTAATATCATAAGTTTGTTAATCTGTCCCAGTTTGACTTGAATGTGCCTTGAAGATTTTTTATTCTGATTGGTCAGAAGTGTTTTTTTTTTAAATAAGAAAATCATAGACAAATGTAGCAGTCAAAGCACAGGTTTAGAATAAAAGAAGATTTTTTTTTCATAAAGGACACTATATGATCTAAGAGCGCCACTGTATGTCCTCCCCTTTATGATTTACTGTACGCTGTTGTTCAACATTAATGTTTTGTTGAAAAAAATAAAATATTTCATTCCAAATATAGACAATCTAAGTAGAAATGTACATTTACATAAAAAAATATCACGGTTTGGTGAATCTGCCACTGCTGGAAGACTAGATTAGGCTCTGTAGGAAAGTGCATGAAGTTAGATGAATTGTTAGATTAATACATTTCCAAGATCAACAAATCTTGATGGGTTTTCCAGATGATTTTGTGATGAGTTAACTAGTTTACCTGGAACCATAGTAACATGTAGGAATTACAGAGCCAAATAGATAGACTCTATGCTTTTAATCATTGCTTAAAAAACATTTTAACGTACAGTTAAACTATGTGCTTTAAGATAGCCCATTATAACAAAAGCTGTTAAAGGAATTTATACAACCGTTAGGTCCGAATGCGTACTGTGATTGAACTAGAGGCATTCCACAAGGGATGAAATAGMRCGTAACAGCACTGGCATGTTTAACTACATAYGTCAATCTGTGTCACAGGTGCTCTTGTAAGCTGTATTAACACTAAATCTCAGTCGTTGCATGGGTGAAAGGTCTGTACTGTTCACAATATTGAGGAGAGAGAAACTGCCTGGTAAAACCCAAATTCGCAACCTGTCATGGAAGCACTTTCTGGATATAATTTCTACTGATAATGTTGTCAGCTTAAACAACACTTGGTCTACTTTATAAGTGCTTCTAAGTCGTTCTGAATTGCCTCCATGCTGTTTTATTTACACTTAATCACAAAATTGATCACTGGCCTAGAGTGATCTGGTACTTACAGTAGTAAACCTCTGAGCATCTTTGACTTGAAGTCTAATAATTGTGTAATACTTGGGCTAGGTATTAAAATGTTATTACATTTTTGTCCATCCAAGTGTCTTAATTATTACAAACATAAGGAATAAATATATAAATATTCTCCTAGTACTATGTGGTCAGTTAAAAGCTACTCTATTGAGCATGTATTTCATCAAAAAGGCTGAATTCTCTTAACTGCTATTTGATGTTTATGTACAGCAACAGTCTTCAATTTGAGCCTGGGGAGTATCATCACTCACATATCACACTTTCCTGTGGAAAATCTGGAGTGGGAGAGTCCATCACCAATCTGGAAATTTGGTATCAACGCCAACCATATCCAGTCCATTTGTCCCTTTCACACACCAACTCAGGCTTTTCCCCTGCCAGCTACTCACAAGTTTACACAAGCACTTATCCACTAGAAAGCCTTGATCTACAAAGGAATAAAAAAATAATATTTTAAATGTAAATTAGTGCAAAACTATCATAATTGTCCATTTACCTGAGTGGTTAATTAATACAATACTTTATGATATTCCTTTTTTTTTTTTTTATACCACAGACTGTTACATTAACTGGAATTTCACAACCTGTCCTCCATGTTCATTGTTGGCTTCCAGTTTTGAGAAGTCTCAGATCCAGAGACAGTAAATATAAATGTTGCTGTTTGCGTCATCCATCATACGTATCTGAATAATCCATTATGCTCTGTCAAACAAAGGCTTAGCAATAATCCTAAAGCAAACGTCAGTAGTCAGGCTAGCTTAATAGCATTCAACTTTAACAAAACCCAGCTCTGACAACAGTAGGTAAATTGTTAATAGAAAAGATAAGTAATGAGTATAAAAGAAAACTGCACAACAATTCTGTTCACTGTGACCTCTGGTGGACAAAGGGAACACTGCGATATTCTTATGTAAGAATTATGTATCCTTATTTATGTGTGCCATAAATCAGTAGTATATTACAATTTTTTAAAACTGCCATACATCCTAGTTCTTACTACTACAAACTGACAATGACATATCCATGTAGAACGAATATCCCCATGATTCCAAAGATTAACATTTATGCAGACTTCATTTTCAATAAAATTATTGTATAGTAAGGAACATTTGGTTTGTACAATAGCTATTTATCATCTGAATTTGATTTCACCAATGACATAACGGCTTTACTTGTTGTCAAATATCTAGATTGAATTTCTAAGTGATGTCAAATTCAAAAAAACAAAGTGACCTAGTTTACAGAGTAAGAAGCCAAAAAAATAATGAATCTGTAAATGACAAGTTTGTATTGAATTCACTCTCACATCTTAAGTCTGGACAATAGCTTCATCGTTCTAGACTTGTTTGCGAGTGTGAACCACTTCACAAATGCATGTGCTAGTAGTTTTTGTAGAAGAGAGGTTTTGAACCTTAAGTTGAGCACTGGGTTGCCATCTGGATGATGTTAAAATCTGTGTAGTCTTCACTGGAAACAATTATCGGTCGTGCTCTTGGAGCCTCTGTAAACTTTTTTTTTTCTTTATTATTTTGCTAGTTTTACTTTGTGGAAGTATAGGAATTTAACATTTTTAAATATAAATATTACAGAGAGTGAGAGTGAAATGTATGCATATGTAAAACAGATCAACCATAAAAGTAAAACCACCTGCCATTAGGAAATACAATTGGCATGAAGGGGTGTACTTGTTCTGTAACAATGTTTACATAGGTTGTATGTGCCAAAGCAACATGCTCATTAATGCCAGAACTCCCAGATTTCCCAGCAGAACATTGCCAAGGGCATCACGTTGCCTTGGCTGGCTTGCCTTCTTCCCATACTACATCCTAATGCTGTCTCTTCCCCAGATAAGTGGAATGGAATCCATTTTGTAGACCAATGGTTTTTAATGTTATAGCTGATCGATGTATATTGTGTTTTTATAATAACATAATATAAAAACTTAATATACATAATACCGCCCCCCCCCCTTTACTAACAAAACAGTAATGCACAGTGTCTTCTGACATCTTTCTATCAAAACCGGCGTTACCCTTTTCAGCTATTTGAGGTACTGCAGCTCTTCTATTGGATTGGATTACTACACGGGTCAACCTTCACTCCCCACATGCATCAGTAAGCCTTGGCCACACTTGACCCCACCAGTTTACTGGTTTTCCTTTTTTGGACCACTTTTGGTAGGTCCTGTCTACTAGGGACTGGGAACATCTCACATGAGCTATAGTTCTGGRGTTGCTCTAACCCAGCTGTCCATCATAATTTGGACTAGGTAACAGTTAAACAGCTACAGCTACAATATCTTGTCACAAGGCACCTGGAAGTGGGTGGGATATTTTTTAGGCAGCAATTGAAACTTTTTTCCCCCTGACATGGCAACTTTGACAAGGACCAAATTGTGGTCATAATGTGATGATGACCGGTGTATTTATTTAAATTCATTTTTATTAATATAGTGCTTTTAACAATGATTATATATATTATWACACGGTCGCCCGCGCTAAGAGAAAATCTGCGGGCAACTACGCGGATTTATAGGCAGGCAGAGCGGCGGTCAGCCCCCCACCCATTGTTGCCAATCAGAGCAAACGCACTTCACCTGTAAGATAGTTTATTTAAACCCCCAGCACACTAAGGGCGACCATTTAGAGAGCACGAGGTCTAGGAGCGTTATAGCGGTATAGGAGAGGAGAAGTGACAAAAAGATCAATCTGAATAGGAACGTGAAAGGATAAAGAAAAGAGACAATAATAAGCGATTTTAAWCTCCCAAAATAAGATATATAGGTTTAGAGGACATTCCCCCTTCTTTAGTTGTTACAAAGCGGCGTAGAAACGCCATTACCTGAGCAAGTGCTTAGCGTCTAACCGAATAATCCCCGCCACAGTAAGCGCCCTCTCATAACATTTATACAGTATATATGGAAATATGTTTAAATCGTAATTATTCAATTGTGTATAGTATTTGCTTTCATGGGAAAAATGTGCTCTTCATGTCTAGTTTTCAAATGTGCTCGTGCTTTAATGCTGCCTTGACACATGTAAAAGCAGGTGGTTATCTGTTCTGGAATGAATTCTTTTGCCGCCATTATACAGTATAATTAGGCTACTTTAATCAGCTTTTATGTAGCTTTAAGAGCTACATTGTAAATTTAACTTCAAAAGCAGACTTCCCACTCTGTTTTTTAGTAATTTAAAATAAATCGTCAGTTAACCAGATGGCAAAAACGGAATACTGACTACAAATCAGTGCAAATAASAGTATGTATGCTTAACTGAAAATACATGCTTTTCTGAAAATCATATATAATATAATTAATCTTTATATTTAAATTAAGTTTATAGAAATTGGAGGGATGATACAGTGGATAAACCGTAACCACCATACTCCCGAAAATAATAATTTCTTCTTCTTTTTTCTTTTCTTTTCTTTCTTTCTTTCTTTCTTTTTTTAAAAAAAATAATCTATTAACAATTAATCTATTTTAACTCATAGCAATATTTCCAGGCAGCCTAAAAATGTCTTCCTAATACAGGACTTACACACACACACACACACGAAGACAGCACTTTTGCATTCACACCTCCCTGTGAACAGGTCTTTCATTACTTTTCTTTTATATTCTTGTGCTGCTCTGTCCCACTTACTGTTTTTTTTTTTTTGTCTTAGGAAAAAGCAGTGCACATCAAATTAAATACATCTGGTGATTTGTCAGGACAGTACTGGAGTTTATCATACAGGCTGACTCATTTCAAATAATTACAAGCATTCTCAGATCCAGGTCACGACCCTTGAAACAGCAAGGTGAATGAACTTATATCTGATAAGGAGGTCCATTCCTCTGAAAAGAGCTTGCAACAACAATATAATTTAAACTGGCTTTGATTCAAATACACCATATTACATCATATACAGTATCGTATCATATCACATCATATAATGATTCTTAAACATTACACATTTTATATTTTCAGTTTTAGCAATTAAACACTTAACAAAAATATTCTTTATATTTGGCCCAATCACACCAATCTAATATAATATTTTATATTAATTTATATATGATATATAATTATGAACCCATGGAAAGGCTTGAGGAAATGCAATCATTCATTTGTAAGGGCACTGGTGACTCAGTGGTAGGTTTCTCGCCTGCCAGGCGGAAGGCCCGCGTTCGATTCCCAGCCAATGCCCAAACCCCAGCCACTGAATGCAATGCACTTTCCAAGCCCAGATAAAAATGGGAGGGCTGTGTCAGGAAGGGCATCCGGCGTAAATCCTGTSCCAAGTTGTTGTGTGGATCAAATGGTCTGCTGTGGTGACTCCTCAACGGGAGCAGCTGAAAGACTAAAAACAACATGCAGTTGTTCATTTATATCTTGAGTCTTTAACTACCCTTTCACTTGGAATAAATAAATCATTAATGCTGTGTATTCATTTTATGTTTAAATGTCTAGAAGACAAACAACTCAAGACATAGTATTTATTCAAGTAAGAGTACAAATAACAGTATTTTTTATAATTTAAAGTCTCATAACTTTGGTATTTCTATCATTAGTCAACCCTGTTGCTAAATCATGGACAAATTAAAGCTGTTTCATCAAGAAACATACTGCCATCAACAGTAATGCGTATAGTGATTTATTTGTCTTACAAAAGTGAATGAGATATCATAACTTTCTAGTAATTTTGATGATATTTACAGTAGCCTTGTCACAGACCTTTTTTCATATTTTGAAATGATCCATGTTTCCACAAGGATAACCTCTTATTTGCCTTTTGTGCTACTGCTTCTTTCTATTCCTCCAGCAAAAACACACCTTTGCCAAATCCCTTGTTAAAGCATTTCCTTGTTGGACACTCTGGACTAAAGAATTCCCATCATATGTGGTATACCTCAAGAAATGATCTGAGRCCATGTTTGACCATACTGGTCACTGTAATGTGTAAATGTGGAAACATTTCACACCAAGATATGCTCGATGGCTTTTCTCCTCCACAAGCAGTCACTGCCTCATCAGTGACAGCTCTTACTGCTGCAGGTCAAACACTTCTAGTCTCAGTAGGGCCAAACTGCTGACTTAAGCTGCCAGATAAAAATTTCCCCTTACACAGAAAACCAAACATACAAAAATTAAGACGGACTATATGGAATATGAAAGCTATTGCACTAATTGCTTTGGCAGCAGTACTTCAGACAAACCACAACTCTGCTGGGAGTGTAGTGCAACATTACAAGTGCATATGAAAATAGAATTTGGTAATTAAGTAATCCGTTTAAATCTTAGAAATCACAATACCTTTGGTATCGTCAACCTTGTAAATTCTATACACTTACATAACAGATTTATTTCCGTTTTAAAAAATAAAACTTTTATCCCTTGTTCCACAGAGGTTCAGCTATTGTCTACATGTTAATCCACAAAGCATTAAACAGTCACAAAGCTGTGCAGTTTGTGTTTGGATCATGTACAGACCAGTGCAGTGATATTTCCTTTAGCCTGGTGTTCTGTTTATCAAACACACAAAAAAAGTATACGGTTCCCTTAAACACAATTTTCCTCATTTAGGCAACTGGATTACAGATCTTGTCATCGAGTAGGAGAGTTTATTATTTTTTTAAGCTGCCCTTTGGGGTGCAGTTTAATTCTTCAAGTCCATGCTCTTTATTGTCTTGAGTTTTAGGGTTTCATTTGGACAGATCGAACAACTTATTAAATGATATTGACTGCAATATAATTTTTTTCTGTTCCTTCACAGTCTTGTTAATATGCTTAAAACCATTATGTAGGTCCACTGTTACAGTAGGTTTCATCGTAGTTCAAGGACAAATGTAATAATATGAGGTCTCATATCCAGTGATGAGACCATGTGACAAACTCCTAATTATCCCTCTACTTCTCGCACTGTCGGTCGCAGATCCTTGTTAACTGCATCCCCTACACTATAACACTACACTATATACACATTCAACATTCTCAGATGTTCTGCTTGTTGCAGGCTTCAAGAATATGGATCACTTTCAACACTTTTATTTGCCCTGCAYTCCTCACTTCATCCCTGAACGATCCAAATTGTTTTTGCAGAGAAATGTTGAAGCTTAATGCAAAATTTTATTTTTATTTATTTTGAATGTGACAGTCACACAGGACACATGCTCACTGAATTACAGTAGAGTGAAATCATCATTCTCGTTTTATTAACAATGGCTGGAATTATTCTGGACAGAGCTCATATTATTATTATTATTATTATTATTATTATAACCATATATTATTATAACCATATAACAACTAACAAAAATAACCATTTTATAATTATTTTATTGTAGTCATTGTTGTCTGAGACAAACAATTTTTCAAAATCTTCTAAATATAAACACCAAGCATTCAGTAATACAGTACTAGAAATATGAAAAAGCTCATTTCTTCCCAAAATGTTACACAATCATACTGAATCAGTAATACTGGGACAACAGCAAATTGAAGAACAATCAAAATATTGCTTTGAAATGAGAGCGTTTATAGACTTTCCTTAACCTAGAAAGTAATGATTTATTATTTAATCATGTTTGATGGTTTGAACCTGTACAGACCTGTGAAGCCAAAAACAACTGCATGTGTTCTTCCCTGTTTCTTGTCCTCTCAGCTCAAAGTTTTTGAGCAGCTTATTATTTCTGGATTTGCTGTGAAAAAGATGCATATCTAATGATTTCCATCACATGTAGCATTTTGAAAATGAAACAGGAAATTGACCATAGCAAGATAAATTCAGAAAAATTACTTCAGACATTGATTCAACTTCAGTTTAGCTCTATTTATCTCATTTGGCAAAAAAGTAAATTATTGTTGAGGGTTAAGAGTTTTGCTCAGAACACTGTAGAAACAAGCAGATTGACTGTACTTGGATATGAACTATCCTTACTATATAGTGTTGTCTGGAATTGTTTGCAAGTATCTCACTGTAGCCTGGGTGATAAACAGATTATAATCACTGAAACATACATACAGTATTCATGGGAAAGTGGGTTCAGGCACTCTTGGGTTAATTAGACAATTAAAAATTTTCTGGTAATGTGTCCTACTTAGATAGTTAGTGTCCGACTTATTATATTTAGCAACCTTCGACAAAAACACTGATTGTTTGATTCTTATTTACTATTTGCAAAGGTCATACATAGGCTTAAAATGTATTTCTTCTCTTCTCTTCTCCAAAGCATTCCCTACACATTATAACACAGAAAAGAAGAAAAATCCGAAATTTTTCCCAAGGTTGGTGATAAGTGCTCCACCGTGAGACCACAGTTGGTGCATTTTGTGATTGGTTAGAATGACTGAATGGCAGCTTCATTTTAGTTTTGCATTATACTGTGTGCTTTCTAAAAACCTGTTGTGTTTAATATGTATTTAATGAGTAGAGTGTTGTTCAAATTAATTTAATTCTTTCTGACATTAAGTTAATCTATTTTGTGTTAAAAGGCAAGTAGCTAACTTTTACATTTAATGTGGCAAAAATAGATATTAAGGCCAAAACCACTAATAATATTCTGGTTCTACTAAATGTCAATTGGCGTTATGGATTTCTTTTAGAATATAGAATCCTGTAGAATAACCAGCAACTTTGGATCTTTTTTAACCTTAACCAGAGGGAGATAAGAATGTGGTTCTTATGGTAATATATTTACTAAGACAGTCCTTATGGCTGCCTAGTCGACACATTCTTTGTTATATTGAAAGGGAATACCTGAGGAAAAAACCAAAGGAATGATTAGACCATGGGGATGGGTCTTTAACCCTAAAACCTTCTATTTATTATGCTTAACTTAAATAAAAATATTAATTTAAAAAAGTTTTTTTCCCCCTTTTAATGGCATCTTAATGAGGTTTATAGAAATGTGTTTATGATTTCTCTATCTTTATGGGGAAAAGTAGTTCCTTAGCCTCAGCCGTGCATAAGGCCCAGCTTGAATAGTGGCAAATGCTCAAGACTATTACGTGATTACCTACCCTGTAATCAAACCAATTATCTCTCTATCATTTCCATCCATGAAATAAGCTTAAATAACAAACATTTGGAATAGCGTTCAGATTTGGGAAAATGCCCATGTGTTTGCACAAGGAATAACAGATTGTCATGTCAGTCAGTGAACCACTAGACCATTAATCTATGTTCATTTCATTATAAATGAGTTCGGTATTTCTGGAAAAGTTTTGGATTTACCAGCTACACATATAAAAAGTGTTAAATCTGTTTCCTGTCTTGGCATTGTCTCACGCTGTGCTGAAGAAAACAAATATATCACTGCATGATTATCTAAGATTATCCATCCCAATAGTGCCATTAATCAAAAACCCAGGGTCGAAAATATAAATGGTAATATTTTATTATTTATTTCAGTTAACAATAGGAATCTACCACTTGCTATGAATGTGACTAAATAATCTTGCTGGTCTACCACAAGAGAGACCATGAATCATGCCATGAATGCGATATCGTTTGGGAATCTCTGAGTAATCAGATCTAGACTTTAATCACATTAATTAGTCAGGAGAACAATCTTGTATGGCTTGTTTAAAGTTTCCCCTCTGAACATTACTGACATCTTGTAACTAAATACAATGTGGAGCAGCAGTAAGAAACTTTCAGATTATAATTGGACCAGTGAACAGCCTTCAGGCTAAATGTACGAAATCTCCAACAGGTCTTAAAATGGCATGCTATTTGTCAGGGCACTAACCTGAGGGCACGCTTACTTCACACATTTCTCCATTATCTGGGGGTGAAATGGGAGCCACTCTTTAACGAATGGAAAAGAAAAGCTTAAGGGCTTTATTTGCATTGATGGTTTGGAAAGTGTTTGAGAAGCCTAGCRGCACAGGAGGAAAAGCCACTGTTTTTTGTGGTCTAAAGGTACACAGAACTTGGAGATCTCGGGCGTTCATTCGGCAGCTCTTCCTGTTTGCTTGAGGCACTTTTTTACTTTGTGGCTCAGGTTTAATAAAATCATTTGCAAACCACGATTTAATTTTAACAAGACTAATTTTATTTTTAGAGTTTATTACAAATGTTARACTACAGCATACAGTAGATATTCACTGTATGGTTTACAATGGAGAAAGAAAAGCAGTGAGATGTTAATAAATATTAAAATAATATTGTGATTAGATTACAAGTTTTATGAGAACATCTTATGAGAAATTATACATTATGGGTATGAAGGCTACCCCAGCCATTAACCTTAACACATTCTCAGGTTAGAAAAACTGCCTCAAGGCTATCTAAGAAATGAAAACATATGGTTGTTCTATTAACACATTATTTCAGCCAGTATTGTGTACAAATATGAATATAGTAGAAATCATTCCTTTGCTTTAACAGTGCATTCTTTGATGCTTCTGGTATGGGTTACTCATCTTCTGAAGGATTCTTATTATTCTTTATGTTTGTTGCAGAAAGCATGATGTGCATTATAGTTAACCAATTACTATTAGATTGCAAAATTTCCATGACTTGGTTGTCATCATTTTTTCCTTGGCTCCAGGGTGTCTGCTGGAAATACATGTCCTCTGTACTGAGACCTCCTGAGCCTTTTGTGGCCAGTGTGGTGGATCATGCATCAGAGGCTGTCTAGACAAGATAATAGCTTCCCTGTGCCTCAGAAATGCAGGGACATGTTCTCAGGTTGATGTAGCTTCTCCTTCTTTCCAGCTTATCTTTGATGTGCTGAATTACTAATCATTTGTCAAAGTCTCAACTTTGGCATCAGAGTATGATCCATCTATATTGTCCAGAGATGTACAGTTTAACATGATGGCTAGGACATTTCTTCTCTGCCTACAGAGGAGACATATGAAGAACAGGTTACATCAGTGTCTTTTGGCTTTACATTTTAAGAGATCAATTATTACAGTACAGGAGGTATRAAAAAAAGAACTTAACACTGAAGCATATTTATCCATGGGTTCCTGGAAAGGAAATAAAATTTTATTTATACACTTATTTATATATGGCTGTTCAAATTTTCCATTAGACTTAAAATAAACTACCATGGGTACAGTGTGAGATGGAATCAACATAAAAAAGCTAAAGTTGCTCACATTCTTCTTATGTGTAGTTTAAATGTTTGAAAGACTCCACCAAATAAAAATCTATAAACTATCTACACAGTTGGGTAAAACTCAGTGGAGAAGATGATTTCATTTTTTTTCCACTGAAAAAAAAAAGGACAATCTTCTGAGTAGTGAGCAATATTAATATAAATGGTCAGGAAAGAAAACGAACTTGTCATGGTGTGTTACAGAACAGCCTGTTCTTATATTTCATATTAATGAATGTGTCTTGTATTATTATTTAGCAAATGTAACCTCATACGTCTCCAATATGAGAACCTGGAGATACTTAAAATTAGTATTTTCATATGCAGGGACAAGAACTCTGACATTCCCAACATACACGCAGTTCAGAACAGGCACATCGCTGCACAGTTCACTCACAGGGATACAACTATACTGTCTTTAAGGAAAGAAGAAGCATCCAATTATCTACTAACACTTTTTTCCCCTTTACTTCACAAAACAACTGAAGGATAATTAATCATTTTATTTCTTTCAATTTGTCAAATTATCAATTATGTAATATGTAGCAATGGTTGTTTTTTTTTGGAAGAAGTTTTATTCCAACCTTTGTAGTTGCTTTAGCAAATAAACTGTTGAAGTCTTTAATATTCCCATCACTAATGAGCTGAAATGATTAGGTAAACTTCTTTTTGTGGCTATATTCATTATGGTAATAACAGTCATTTAAATGAGGTATGGTCTTTAGGCTCTCCAAATGAGATAAATGCAGTAGGATTTGTTCTCAAAACAGCCTCAATTCTTCTTGGCATGAATCCCACAAGATGTTTGGAACATTCTTTTGAAGTTCTGTTCCATGTGGACAGGATTGCATCACACAATTCCTACAGCTTTTTCAGGTGCATGCTCATGCGGTGAATCTCCTGTTATAAAATTATTCCACTGAATTCAGTTCCAGTATCTCGAAAGGCCACCAAAGAACACCAAACTCATTGTCATGTTCCAGAGACCAGATTGAGACACTTTTGCTTTGTAACATGGTGCATTGTCAGTCTTAAAGTAGCAATAAGAAGATTTTGGCCTGAGAGAGATGCACGTGGTCAGTAATACACAGACAGACAGGTTGATTGATTGGTATTAACGTGTCTAGTGTGTTCCAAGTAAAAATATTCCCCACACCATTATCCCACCTCCACCAGCCTGGGCTGTTGAGACATGACAGGTTAGAGTCATGTTGTTGGTGCCAAATTCTGACCATCTGTGTGCCCCAGCAGAGAAAGACAAGGTTATTTTTTCCAGTCCTCAACTGCCCAGTTTTGTTCAGTCTGTGCCTACTGCAACCTCAGCTTTCTGTTTTTGCTTGACAGAATTGGAACCTGATGGTCTACTGTTGTAACCTATTAACCTTGGAATTTCTTTGTGTTGTACATTTTGAGATACTTCTGCTCACTATACATGTACTGACTCGTTATCTGAGTTCCTGTAGTCTTTGTAGGCTTTCCGTCACCTCATACCTGTCTGGGCCTTTACTATTGACCGTACTCATCCACAAGGCATTTCTGCTCCTCACTGGGAGTTTTTCCTTAATTGCACCATTCTGCGTAAACAGTAGAGACTATTGTGCATGACAATGTTTTATAGAAATACAGAATGTATTTAGCCTGTCTTATACCAACAATAATGTACAGTGAACAATTTCTCCCCATTCCGCTGGTTAATGTGAATATTGCCTGAAGCCATCGAAACGGATCTGCATGATTTTAGCATTGCACTGCTGCCACAGTAAGTGAACGAATGTGAAGCCGCACAGGTGTTCCTAATAAAGTGTTCAGYAAGTGCAGTATAGTTCAGGAAGTATGGTGTATGATTTGGTGTTCTAAAGTCTCTTGCCTGGACTTCAACTTTTCTCCAATCTGTACTACATCTGGGGACTATTCTTTGAAAGCATAGTATTTTTTAACTTCAACTTTAGTCAGGTTCAGGGTAAAAGACAGAGACTCTCAATTCTAGGAAATGAGAAAAGAAAGTATTTTTCCAATCCTGTATAACTCTTGATGGCCTTTTAGTTGGATCATGTGCAGTAGTGAAAGAACATGATGTCTGACAGTGCCTGATCCTTACATACTTCTGCCACTGTGGCGTTTCTGCCTCTCTGACCTGCCTGATTCATTTTTATGGTCTAAGAATTGCTGTTACACTCATAAAGACTGTCTTGTTTACCTTAAAGCTTCAGTCTAATGATTTATCTTCAGGGTTATCGGGAGAGGATGGGTTCCTTTGAGCMTGGTCGCTCGAGTTTATTCTCGTCTTGTCTCAGTGAGTTATTCCTTGCCACAGTTGCCTCTGGCTTGCTCATTAGTGACCTAAATCTGCATCCATATTCATGTAAAGCTGCTTTCTGATAACATCTATGTTAAATATTACC
The DNA here is from genome assembly GCA_003987875.1 of Clarias batrachus. Lineage (NCBI taxonomy): Eukaryota > Metazoa > Chordata > Actinopteri > Siluriformes > Clariidae > Clarias > Clarias batrachus. Next base: position 515,571 of record QMIH01000216.1, on the reverse strand, counting down.
AAACACATCAGTATAATAATAAATAATAATAAAAAAAAAAATAATAATAATACATAAAATATAATAATAATAATAATAATAATAATATTTCACATATTTTAAATCCCATTTAATGCAGTTCTGGGAGCTTTGACTGTTTGTGATTGTTAGCACTGGCTAGATATTATTTTACTTCTTATTTCTTATTGCTTTCTTATTGGTATTAAAATATTGGTAACAAAAGGATAAACAGCTCAATATGTTTTTTTCTTCGATGATCAGGCCTAATGCAAGAATAAATATGGCATCTTAAATTAAATTAAGTGATATTCAATTATTAAAATCCAAATGGAGGTTGGAAAGAGTCGTCACACTCTAGAGATCTTTACCCACAAGAAGTCCTGCAAAACTCTTCAAATTGACAGACAATGTTTAGATAAGGACTTGGGCCTGTCAGTTTAAAGGGGAGTCAGTGGTAAGAAGCTGGAAGCAAGGAAAGAAAAACATATTTCTTTCATATTTCTAGGGGAATTTATTTTCTTTCCCACTGCTTTTCCCTGAACACTAGAACAGAATGGGTTTAGAAGCTCTTCATTCTCCTCCAGTTCATTTGTCTTTGTAATAACAGTGAGTGTGGGTTTATTTTATTAACGCTCTGTTCATCGGTTCCCTACACCCTGCTACTGCTTACATTTAAAGTTTGCCTCGAACCTAATTTGGCTGGATCTAAATGTTACTTGACATGTTTCATTTACTAAAAGCCATGAATCACTGGGCCTTTGCCCATACTCGTTAAAAAGCAATAATTTGATAGTGCAAATCAAGCAGCGGGAACCCAATGGCTTCCTTCTTCCCCTGTTAATGTCTCGCAGTTCTAAATTGTAGTCCTAGATTTGGAAAGAGTTGTTCACGTTTCAAAACCCAAATGTTTCTAATTTCTCTGATTGGTTTATTGAGCAAAAAAAAAAAGGTGTGGCGTCTCTCTTAGCTTTTTAGTAGTTGACTTGGGGCAAATATTACCGCACACTGGGTTACATAAGCATATAATAATAAAGGAAAATCTAGTTAATTGTCATGCTGGATTCATCAGTAARGTTTAGAAAGCAACTGAGCTTATCATTGGGATCAGATACACATAATATATCCGCAATCAAATAGTCATTACTACAAATGTATTCCGAACACAGTGTTCTCATGCTCTGCAACCTGTCAGATTGAAAGTTATGAAGTGAATATCTCCTGAAGGGAACAGAATTTTGATAATTATCATGAATACTGATATCATGCATCACCAATGCCAATGAAAAATGGSATCTTCTCCTGGATTATAGCATGTGATTAAAAAAGTTTAGATCTTTCAAAAGACCAACTTCTGGGCATTGGGACTAAGCATTACTTATCAAGTTGCAGAATTGTTTTCCCCTTAACCACCCATGGTTTTACACAATTACACAGAGGCCAGTCAATGCATTTGGCGCTTTTCTGATTCTTAAATAAACATGGTTTTCATTTGGATTGAATGCTACAGATGTTAAATGTACAGAGCCATGTTTAGGTATAATCAGTATCAGTTTATTGGTCACATATGCCTGAATATACTGTACTGTACACAAGACATGATTCTTTTTTCAGTACCTCTCACAATCATACGCACAACACATAATATAATAGCATAAAATGCTAACATTGAACAGGAACAACTAGAACAGCAGCAACRGTATTTTGTTAGCAGTAGAGCAATTGTTCATTTGTAGCTTTTAATGTGGAACCAATGGGTGAAGAATAAAACTCAAAATTTGGAAATAGAGCACATGACAAATAATTGTACCGTAGTATCTAYATGTATTTGTATCGGACAGGAAAAGGGGAGAAAAAAAAAGAAAACCAAAAGTGTTTGCTAAATAGTAATTTTATTTTTTAGAGATTACAAACTGTCTAACGCCTATTACCTACTCATTAGCTTGATGGCCTAAAAAGTTTATATCTACTTGTTTTGGTTGCTAAATGATATGGAGCAGCAGATAGAAGTTAAAATAAAGCATGTCCTTTATTTGTAGTATAAGCAGTCAATCAGTGGAAGGCTCAGATATTTATTGATTGTTTATTCTTTATCAAATTTAACAGGGTTTATTTGCTTGCATTACTTTATAATACTATTGTGTGTAGAGGTGGAGGTGTGTTAGGGTACAGAGAGGATATTATTTAGGTCCCTCGAATGGCCAGAAACAGCATAGTACTGTATATACAGTACAGTACAGATAATAGTTAAAATAATCAGGGTATTCCTGGTGATTACTGTTATATTGAACTTCCAGCCGCCTAATACGCTGTATGACTGCCAAACAATTCCTGCTATCCGTTATCACCCAAATGAGGATGGGTTCCCTGTTGAGTCTGGTTAAGGTTTCGTCCTATTACCATCTTGCTCATCAGGGACAATCTGAGCATTTTGGTTCATACACAATTTTCACATTTCCATCATTTCCGTTTGATTCTGTAAAACTGCTTTGTGACATCGATCATTCCTAAACGTGCTACACAAATACAATTGAATTGAATTTTAAATGAACTAAATTAAGTGAAAGTTCTAACTAATGTAAAAATCTGACTTTTATTAGCAAATGATACATTTAGCAAACATAGGTTACGAATGTAGAATTGCTATGTGTAACACTAAACCTGTCATGCCTTGCTCTCATAAAGACAGGCCTCACTGTTTAAACGCTAATGGGGCCTCAAAGAGGCCAAATYCCCGTTCTCCTACTGTGCCTTTTGTATAACAACTGGTTATCAAGTTAGAATAAAGCTTGAGAGTGAGACACTGGGGCTCTTAACATCTTAACAGCCAGTGCTTTCTAATTAGACTGGTATTTGAAACAATGACGCCGTACACACACCACATGAATTGACAGACCACTATCTTGCCATATGTATGTTATTAACTGTATATACACTTACTCTTACACACACGCACACACACAGAGTACATAGGCAGGGCTAAGGATTGCTCACACACCCCAGGCAAAGGAGACGCTGTGCTAGTCCTGACTAATGTGCTTCTCCTTTGGGAGTGTAGGTGTCATTCCTGATTTGTTCCTGGTCTGTACATGTATAATTATGAATAATGTGCAATTTTGACACTACTTTACTTACATGAACATATTCAGTAGGATGTAATACTGGATGCTGTACAATGATGAAGTTAAATAAATCTGCTGTATGGGTGGGATGAGGGCTCATAAGAATTTCCATGACATTTCAGCATTCCATGCCAAAAGACACATCAAACAGGAAGGCAGTGGTTTTCTAAGCCTCTCAGTTATGGTTTAGAGTGAGTGACGTCTGTGAGCTTTAATACTAAAATACAAATTATGCTTTGATTTGAATTTTATAGAACCGTATAGGGAAAATTGTCATTCAAATTCAATGTCAAGGTAATGTAAATGTTTTCCATATGTCCTTATACTCGTATGATACCAATATTCTATATTCTTAACCACATCAAAGGCATTTAGCATCCTGCTCATTTATTAAGGCRCATGATCACAGCTCTTGTACAGAAGTATGACTTTTACAACTAAGCATCAAAATGTAAAATAAAAAGTCAACGGTATGATAAATTGAATTTCGAGTGACTTTTTAGAATAACATYAGCACTGAAAGACGATAAGGGCTTTTCCAGACTAAAATTTGGTCAACACTAACTAAGACATGCTTGAAGATTATTTAAAACTACTCTATATCTACCCGACTGCTTAGGCTAAATCCATGTGTAAAAWTTTYAATATTTAAAAATTTAAGTTATCATTTGAGCAATTCTATTCCTTCACATTAGAATCTGTCAAGTATAATCTTGTTCTCAGTTGTTCACAAATAACTTCTGCATGTGTGTGATGACAGAGTGATTGTCCTAATCACTCATGTCTATTCATCTGTTTTCTGTAGAGTTAGATTTTTATCTCTGCTTTGCTCCTAGGCAGCCAGCTAGACAGTGTATGGCCACATCTGGGGAGAGGACATGCCACACTGCCACCTAGTGTTTGATTAGGACTATTATTTAGTTWGCAGTTATTAGAAATCACTTATTGTAATAATAATCTTTTTTGTTGCTTTTTTTTTTTACACATTAGTATCTAAATAAATAAATAGTAATAATAATAATAATTCTGCTTAGTCTGTATTATGTTTACYGACCGTAGCATTACAGAATCACAGACAAACACTTTAAGCCTTTAACCACCCATTAAGCCTTTTCCCTGCTGACTCGGCAACTTTCCCCAGGGTACTGTTTATGGTGACTGCCGCTGAACAAAATATATCATGACAGTCATTTACTGTGTTTATACTTAATGTGGCCATGTGTTTGGATTTCACTTTAAGTGGCTTTTCTGAGGAACAGATGCATTTCCCCCTGCTTCCTCATTGATGTTTATGTTTCCATACAATCCTCACGCTAGGGAAGGACAATAAAGTTAAAAGAGCAGCATGTTTATGGAAGGTGGTGTTCTTGATAACGTCCAGGGGTGGAGTCATCGTTTTTGTGTATACTATACCACAAATGTACAGCATCATGTGGCAGTGGTAGATTCACTTTATCAGCTGCATTAACCTGTGGTCACATTGGCCTCTTCTTTAGTTRCACTGAAGGGTCAGGGGTTWAGTGCTGTGTTGGGAAGAAAGAAACGTAGGCAAAACAATTAAGACATAGTACACCTGTGGAGAATCTCAACCTGACAGGTATACACCCACCCTTTAAATAGTGCTGTCGTTAGCTGTGTGTCTTATCCATTGTATTTAAATACGCAATATGTAAAGTTACCAATGCACACACTGCACAGTCTGTTCTTTTACAAGGTAGTTTAAAACAAACTTCTCGAGAGATTCTTCCCATCTGTTTTGCAGAACCGACTTGCTGTTGTGTATTTATTGGATTTCATATTCTTTTCCCAGCAGTTATTCAGCATGGGTGGAAATAGCTTCATTTGAAGTGATGGTATCAAAATGCAGCCGTTCTAGGGCTAATCGAAAGCAGCCCAGTGCAGGMAGGCATATCAGCTTTCTGTGTTTTCAAGCAGGCCAYAGAGCACCTAGACACAGCTGAAGAAACAGCACTACAAAGAATCCACAAAAACAAGTAAGCGACCTGGGACAGCTATGATACACACACACACGGAGATAGCTTTATTTACCCATACACTTTGTGTGTGTGTGTGCATGTGTGTTTCTGAATTTGTATAAATCTATGTAACAGATAATAAATAATCAGAAAGTATGAATAGCTAAGGTTTAGCCTCATAAAATTGTTAGTAGCTTTAAAAACTCCCTATTTTTCCCCAAATTGCAAGAGATTGTRCTGTCGAAATATGATTGATAAACATCRTTAAACTCCCATAAACAACACAATTTTCAGTTCATATGACCTCAATCGAAATGAGCATCGCATGACTATGTTGTTGCAATTGTGGCAGTATAAAGGTTTAGTGTTGGATGTGCATCAAGCCTTAAAAGAGTCAGTCTTGCATTAAGTAACACATCGCTTCCAGATGTGTTGGAGCAGCACTGTATATCTTTTTGCATTAGGTCRGTTTGACATATGCAGGAGTGACGGTATTTAATTTCCAACATTTAAATAAATATACAGATAAAATCACTTCTGTACCCCGTATACAGTATCAGCTCAGGCACTGTGTCATTTCAGTATATAAAATCCCACTGAAATTAACCTGCATTCTACACTCCATCACATTTAGAAAATCATTCTCCTATTCACTTGCCTGAAATATTAAGTTCGGTAGTTAAGCTATAGCCTCCTGAGACCTGGACTCTGTTACAGAGCTCTTCAACTGCAGTCCTGAGGACCAGTGTCCAGCCCAGTTTGGTGATTCAATTCAATCACAGCTGATTCAATTAATCTGGTAATTACCAGAGGTTCAGTGGATGTGTTGGGGAATTATATACTCTGCTGGACATTGGCCCGCTTGGACTGGAAAATAACGAGAGAGCAACAACATTTTGCTTTGTTGCTGTTATGCAAGAACTAATTCGAAACATAAAGTCCAAAAAGTGATATTTAAACGATATTGAAAGTTTACAAATAGGAATACAGGGACAATCATCCACTGGGACAAAACAAAAGCATACGTACCAGTGGGAGTGCCAGATTTACTCAAAGTACTGGAAGAACACTTGAGAAAAAATATTTTATGGGGACCAAAACAGAATTTAGATGAATTTAAAATGATCATTTATTATTTATGATCTAATTTATCATCTCTTCTTAGTGAGTGATACAGATGTGTGTGCTCGATACAGATGTGTGTCCTTCTCATAGGAGCTTTCCAATCATTTTAACTTAAACCGCAGCCTGCACAACACATCACATCTTACAAACAACATCATGACAATAGCACAATCAGGATCAGTGCTAACCAGTACATTTCCACACACTCATCATCCCAAATGTGGTTCCAGATGGGATACTGGCTACAAATGCTTAAAGGAGATGAAGAATGAGGCAATGTTGCTTAATAAAAAGCAGCAATACATAAGTTAAAGCTAATCACCAAGATAGTAAAGAGAAATAAGTCATAATGTAGTTTCTACATGGTTTGCATGTGTTTTGTAAAAGGTTCTGCTGTCCACATTTTCAGGTGCAGTAATGTATGGACTCCTGATATCACACAACTCCAAGTAAACAGTAAGGGAGTACCCAAACATGTCACAGATGCATTCTTTAGCATGCATGAAGTGTAGTATAGAGCCACAAGTACAGATTGTTTACAAAATCACATACTGTACATTCAGAACACTTACAGCAACACCACAGCCAAAGAAACATCAGATCAGTCAGCAGGGCAGAGTTCAACGGATTACTCCAATCACCAACAGCAAATCTGTTGTCTGTGTCATGACATAACCGGAATCAGAACCAGATTATACTCCAAGTTGGATTTACAACAAGAAATGTGAAATCTGGAACTTGCTTGCCATACTTKAACCCTTTCATGCATAAATCATTTACACACGCAGACAAAATTGTTGGTACCCTTCGGTCAATGTAAGAAAAACTCACAATGGTCACAGAAATAACTTTAATCTGACAAAAGTAATAATTTAAAAAGATTCTATGAATGTTAACCAATGAAAGTCAGACATTACTTTTCAACCATGCTTCAACAGAATTATTTTAAAAAATAAACTCATGGAACAGGCCTGGACAAAAATGATGGTACCCCTAGAAAATATTGAAAATAATGTGACCAAAGGGACATGTTAATTCAGGGTGTGTCCACTAATTAGCATCACAGGTGTCTACAATCTTGTAATCAGTCAGTGGGCCTATATATAGGGCTCCAGGTAGTCACTGTGTTGTTTGGTGACATGGTATGTACCACACTCAACATGGACCAGAGGAAGCGAAGGAAAGAGTTGTCTCAGGAGATTCGAAAGAAAATTATAGACAAGCATGTTAAAGGTAAAGGCTATAAGACCATTTCCAAGCAGCTAGATGTTCCTGTGACTACAGTTGCACATATTATTCAGAAATTTAAGATCCAAGGGACTGTAGACAACCTCCCTAGACGTGGCCGCAAGAGGAAAAATTGATGACAAATCAAAGAGACGGATAATCCGAATGGTAACAAAAGAGCTCAGAAAGACTTCTAAAGAGATCCAAGGTGAACTTCATGCTCAAGGAACATCAGTGTCAGATACCATCCGTCGTTGTTTGAGCCAAAGTGGACTACATGGGAGACGACCMAGGAGGACACCATTGTTGAAAACAAATCATAAAAAAGCCAGACTGGAATATGCCAAACTACATGTTGACAAGCCACAAAGCTTCTGGGAGAACGTCCTATGGACAGATGAGACAAAAATGGAACTTTTTGCCAAGGCACATCAGCTCTATGTTCACAGACGGAAAAACGAAGCATAACAAGGAAAGAACACTGTCCCYACTGTGAAACATGGAGGAGGCTCTGTTATGTTCTGGGGCTGCTTTGCTGCATCTGGCACAGGGTGTCTTGAATCTGTGCAGAATACAATGAAATCTCAAGACTATCAAGGGATTCTAGAGAGAAATGTGCTGGCCAGTGTCAGAAAGCTGGGTCTCAGTTGCAGGTCTTGCAACAGGACAATGACCCAAAACACACAGCTAAAACACCCAAGAATGGCTAAGAGGAAAACATTGGACTATTCTAAAGCGGCCTTCTATGAGCCCTGACCTCAATCCTATTGAGCATCTTTGGAAGGAGCTGAAACATGCTGTCTGGAAAAGGCACCCTTCAAACCGGAAACAACTGGAGCAGCTTGCTCATGAGGAGTGGGCCAAAATACCTGCAGAGAGGCGCAGAAGTCTCATTGACAGTTACAGGAATCGTTTGATTGCAGTGATTGCCTCAAAAGGTTGTGCAACAAACTATTAAGTTAGGGGTACCATCATTTTTGTCCAGGCCTGTTCCATGAGTTTTTGAGTTTTCATTTTTTTTTTATAATTCCATTGAAGCATGGTTGAAAATCAATGTCTGACTTTCATTGGTTAACATTCATAGACTTCTTATTTATTATTACTTTTGTCAGATTAAAGTTATTTCTGTGACCATTGTGAGTTTTTCTTACATTGACCGAAGGGTACCAACAATTTTGTCTGCGTGTGTATAAGCATAAGTGGATTATTTCATTTATATATWTTTTTTTCATAAAATCACATGATATTTGTATTTCTGTTCTGTCTAAACATATATAAAGTAAATTAAGAAAAAGCTAATGCAGTACAACTCGCCAAAAAAGTCAATGCTGGTCACGAAAAAAAGGCACCCAGTGCACCAAAAGACTCTGCATGGGGCTCCGGCAGGCAAAGAGCCCAAGTCCACTGACYAGTCCTCTAACACAGAAGCTCACACAATCCGTTTGAGCACACAAGGGATGCGCTGGACCAACAATTCTGATGCATGGAGGCCCCACCCAGTAACCCACAGAACCCTCRAGATGACCCTCAACCCTCAGAGATGCCCAAGTGGTACAAGGAGATCCCAAAGCCAAGCCTAGCCTAAGCTACTTTTTGAAGTACCAGTCAAAAGGTTGGACACACCTTCTTATTCAAAGGTTCTTCTTTATTTTTTTGTTTTCATTGTATTTTAATAAGACATTGAAACGATGACAGAACATATATGGCATTTTGTAGTCAACAAAAATCGGTTAAATAACCCAGAATATGTTTTATAATTTCAATTCCTCAAAGGTGCCACCTTTTGCTTTGATGTCAGCTTTGCACRCATTTGTCATTCAGTCAGCCTCATGAGGTGGTCACCTTGAATGTCTTTCCAGCAATCTTAAAGGAGTTCCCAGAGGTGTTGAGTACTTGTTGGCTGCTTTTCCTACACTTTCTGGTCCAACTCATCCCAAACCATCTGGATTTAGATTTGGTGATTGTGGAAGCTGGGTCAGTGAAAGAAGCACTCAATCATTCTATTCTTCTTAGACAAATAGCTCTTACATAAACACATAAGTGTGTTTAGAGTTATGGTTTTATTGGAAAACAAATGATTGTCCCACTAACCAGATGGGATGGCATGTCGCTGCACATTGCTGTGGTTAAGTGCACTCTCAATTTTGAGTCATCCGTAGCGTCACCAGCAAAACACCCTCATCACATCACATCTCCTCTTCCATACTTGGAAACAGTGGAAACAACACATTCAGGAACTCTCTCTTCACTCTCTGTAAGTCTAACAAAGACACGGTGGTTAGAACTAAAAATCTCAAATTTGAACTCATCAGACTAAGGACAGTTTTCCACTGATCTAATGCCCATTCCTTGTGTTGCTTGGCCCAAGAAAGTCTCTTCTGCTTGACGTTCTTCCTAAGTAATGGTTTCTTTGCCGCAATTCAACCATGAAGGCCTGACTCACGCTGTCTCCTCTGAACAGTGAATAGTGAAATGTCTGCCGCTTGAACTCCAAGAAGCAATAGAATATTCTAATATACTCTAGATAGTTTAACACTTTTTTGTTTATTACATAATTCCATACATATTTGTTCATAGTTTGGATGTTTTCAGTATAAATGTACTACAATGCAAAAGAGAAAAAAATCTATATTTATGTACACATACACTCACCTTAAGGATTATTAGGAACATCTGTTGAATTTCGCATTAATGCAATTATCTAATCAACCAATCACATGGCAGTTGCTTCAATGCATTTAGGGGTGTGGTCCTGGTCAAGACAATCTCCTGAACTCCAAACTGAATGTCAGAATGGGAAAGAAAATTGATTTAAGCAATTTTGAGCGTGGCATGGTTGTTGTTGCCAGACGGGTCGGTCTGAGTATTTCACAATCTGCTCAGTTACTGGGATTTTCACGCACAACCATTTCTAGGGTTTACAAAGAATGGTGTGAAAAGGGAAAAACATCCAGTATGCGGCAGTCCTGTGAACGAAAATGCCTTGTTGATGCTAGAGGTCAGAGGAGAATGGGCCG
>QMIH01000216.1:477693-501848 GCA_003987875.1 Clarias batrachus | reverse complement strand
AATTGCAAATAAATTATATTAAGAAATACAGAATATTGTGACTAAATGACTTTATTTCATTATTAAAATAAATAATTATTATGTTAAATAATTACATGTTAATGGAGCATTCTTCTCTGCCTAACTTATAACTAATCCCCTGCGCCCCGTATTGACCGGCCGCCACTGAGTTTAATGCTACTATATTGTGATTTGGCTGAAATAAACTAGACCATTACTAGAGGTATGAAGACCAGCACTACGGTGACAGAGTAGAGCTTTATGGTAGGCCGGATTTTCTCATCTGCTGCAGATACTTTATTTCTACCGAGGCTTTGTAATGATTAACTTTGTCCTCTGTCCTATGCTCCTATTCCAAGAAATCTGATTGAGTTACCCGTCACTCTCTAAGAGCAGCTAATTGCAGTGTTTATATACTGAAGGTTGTGATGGTGAAGATGGATGACATGCATCCTCTGTGCTTCTCGAAAGCATAAGTGTCGGCCAGAACTACGACATAAAGGCTCRCACTGAATAGATGCAGTATCATCCTCAGAAACTGTCACTGTGAAAAGAATGTCAATGCTACGWGTATACAACCTCGGGTCTTCTTCTAATATAATTAACTCTAAAATACATTTCATGTATTTGGTGCAATGTAAAAACTTATTTATCTCTCTCACTCTCTTTCTTTTGACTCATCCTGGTGCCCTGTTTTCAGTTGGAGTTCTTGGCCTCTRGCTTGGCTGCTGAGAATAGCCCCTTATGGTCTGCTTGGGATGCATGTGGTGACTGAGGACATGTCCACTTGACAGATGAAAATGTGACAGTTTTCCATGATGGCCTGTGACTGGGCGGCACAGTGGTATAGTGGTTAGCACTGTCGCCTTGCACCTCCAGGTTGTGGGTTCCCGGGTCGATGCGCAAGGAGTTTGCCTGTTCCTCCCATGCTTGTTGGGTTTCCTAAAGGTTCCCAAATAGTGCCCATAGTGTCTCAATAGTTTAGGACTAAAAGTTTTTCCCCAGGTAACCAAAAATGAACTTAAACACCTCTCCTGTTACATTGAACTTTCAACATCATACCTGGGACTGATTTATGGTCATACTATCTGATATTACGCAAATGAGACTGGGTTCCCCGTTGATCCTGGTCTCTCTCAAGGTTTCCTATTGTCATCCTATTTTCATCAATTTTTCCTTTTCCTTGACTTTAGCTCGCTCATCAGAGACAAACTAATAGTTATAGTCCGTACTTTATTCTGTACATGTCCTAATTTATTTCCATAAATGTTTTATGTTTTACAATGAGCAGTGTTAAAAGCCCTATGCAAATAAAATTTAATTATATTACAATAAATACATTACAATACAGAAGCACAAGAGAGCTACAGAAAGATCCACAAATGTGCAGAAGCAACTGGTCCACTGGGACAGGCAGAGCAGCCCTTCCATTCACACAGTTCAATATCAGGTGTTTAAAATATATGACCTTTACAAAAGCCTCATTCACAAGTCCATACATTTTTAACATTCCACTAAAATACCAATTACCAATTTTGAGTGACTAACAACTAACAAGGCCTGTCACAGTTCCACATCAAACGATGGCATGCCATGTCTTCACTGAGCTCACTTTGTACACAGGGGGCATTGTCATGTTGGAACAAGTTTGTGCTCCTTAGTTCAAATGAGGAGAAATTGCAATGCAACCATTTGTGTTCTTCCAATTTTCTGACAACACCTAGGAAAAGGCATTCCTATGGGTGTGATGGTCAGTAGTCCACAAACTTTGGTCATATAGTGCACATATACACAGATGTTTCACTGATTTACTCACCATTCTAGATGTGGGGCATTAGGCTCATTGCCCTATTTTGTGCCACAATTATTGCTCTAGTGGTCAACTAACAGAGGCCTAAGGGAGCAGAAATCATCCTGCTCTTTCTCTCAAGATTTTCAGTCGAGGTGGAGCAGGAGACATGTATGGACCAGGTATGGCAGTTAATAAATATGTTGCCGGGTTCGAAATACTCTATGACCATCAATATCTTATTGTATAGGCAATATCTAAGTTTAGATTATGTGTCTGTGATATTCACCACCATTTAATTGTAAGATATAATGTTATAAAGGGGTTATATTGGAGTTATATTAAAATATTGGAGTGGCTGCCTGTATATGAGAAATGCATGTGAGTTGTTTCCCACACGGAACCTAAGAAGAAGAAACATCTGTCTCCCTTTCCCAGACTGTTTTTTTGGGCTAGGTTCAATTTTTTTGTGTGTGGGGATGGAAATTTTGCTACAATCTGGCAACCCATCATACTTCTTAGGAAATGCCCTCATGGTCTCAAACACAGTTAAACAAAAGTACATCAACAACTACTCAATACGCTGAAAATAAGCAGTTAAACCGAATGCTATTAACTCAAAACAACATCTATGGGGTTAATCTAAAAATGTACTATAATCACATACAATATACTATTGACRTTGGCAATGTCATCATTTGTGTCATTCTGCCATACAAAACCTTGAGAGATTTCAAGCTGAACAAATGTACGAATAACGTTTTCTGTAGGTAATGACACTGCCACCTGAAATATTAGTTTCATCCAGTAAAAATGCTTCTTGATTATTAAACATATATAAATATGCATTATATAAAATCATCCAAATTCAGCACAACACCACAAGAATGGGCAAAGAAGCACAAAAAATAAAATGTAACTGTGACTTTGGAAATAAAACACTACATTTGAAATACTACTCCGTCTTGCGCTATGCATCATGGGATTAACGAGCGTTAACTACTGCACATATATACTTTATTTTGATCCTGTTTGTTGTTTGTGTGCACTTTTTTTTAATAGCTAACAGTTAGAGAGAAAGTACAAATCATGTATGTTAAAATGCAAAGAAACAAGAGCATATGAAAGGTTTAATACCGTCTTGTAATACTCTTACATCTTCTTATCTTCTCTCAACACAACAGGTAAAAGTGAGGTTAATCTATCTAAGCATTGGTGACTGAAACATTGCTTTTTATTCACTTAAATATTGGTTATGAAAAACAACAGTCAGAATGTTCGTCTGGTTATTTCCATGTTTCCTGCATCTGGGCCCATATCTGTGTCACCGATCGTGATGTTATACTGCAGATGTGCTTTTATTTGTGTTTTATGTGTTGTGCATTACTGTGTGTATTTCATGTTTACACAGGGTCTTTATGATATTTCAACAAGACCATTATTATGTTTTTCTACTGTATGTCTTGTCATCCTTTCTGTTCTTCGGAGCACATGTGTGGCAATGTGGCTTTATTGTGTGTTTTATTAGACATACTGTAGGTTTGCTTGACTCAATAACTGACACATTTGTATATACACAGCACAGGACAGGAAATGTAAACTACAGTTGTGAATTTGTAAATGACTATCAACAGGGCCTGTTGAAATTGCTACGCCCACTCTGTGCTGAGCGTTAAGCTCTGACACTAGGCATTGACCAGATTTCACATGGGATTTTAACAGAATTTGCAAGATTTGGACAAATTCATTTTGGACAACTTCAGATTGTCGATGCAGAAAATAAGGGTGTTGTTTTGACCACGGATGAATTGTTCTACCTCTCTTTGACCCCACTTTGATGAATTGTTATACCTCACATTGACCAGATGAGGGCAGCCTTATTGAGCTCTACAGATTACTACACAGATAAACTCAGCTGATGAATGTGATTAGTTTATTTTTCTAACATTTTAAAGGATTTTAAAAGTATGMATATGGCAGAGGAAATGTCTGTTCTTGTGGTTTAAAGCAACCCTTAATACTCACACTCAACTTTTTGCTTGGATGGTAAACTGTTCCACTGATAAAGACTTTGGTTAAAAGCTTATTTAAAAATAAATAAATAAATAAATAAATATATTAATTTGTCATCATGGTCAGGCTGTCCACACACGGTGAATATGCCTTTGTAACAAATATTAGTCTGTAACAAAATCTAATGATGACTAAAATCAATCTCATGCTGTGGAAAGCTTTACTTTTTCTTTTTCCATTCCAGGAAATATTTGTGTGTGTGCCATGGCTGAGTGAAGGCAAAAAGAAAAGCTGGAGTGTGCGAGCAGATTTTCAGAGGGATGAAGGCTTCTCTAGGGAGGATGTGATTCTGCACGGAATCCTTTCAGAGTGTCTGTTAATCCTGCTCCACTCCTCATGGAGAGCAGCTCTCCTGAATACACTAGCGCTATGACAAACCCCATTCCCATTAGCTGTGTGAAATTTCCCAGCTCTGTATGCTCTACCCAATCCTGATTAGAGATTAGTGTCACTTTCTCTCTCTAGGTTCTCAAATTGAATACCTCATCCTGTCCCAGCATTACAATTAAGGATGGCGTAACCCCTTAGTAGTGTAGAGACTTCCTCATATTGTTCATTTTCCTGAACAAATTTGAATTGGATAACTTGATTAGAAGCTTTGAACAGAATTACAGTGAGCCAGGGAAAAAAAGAAAGAAAAAGAGACAGGGAGGAGAAACAGAGAAAATGAGAGCACAGCTGATAAGTCAAAACGATGTTCCCTAACTAAATTAGCCGCTGGAATGCTAATGTGGATCAGTAAAGCATGGCTGTGATTAATTCTCAAAGAAAAAAAAAAAAAAAAGAAATCATTCAGGGAAAAAAAAAATAGAAAAAGCTCTCCATGTCAGAGCTCTTGTTTTCCCCTTTCCATTCCCATAGAGACAGTAATGTAATTACTCAGCTAATTAGCATCATTAGTACTGGCAGCTGTAGACGGTTCATAGCTAGACTCTTGAAAGGCTTGTTGTCAAACAACCAAACCAGACCCATGTACTGACTCTCCTGCTACATTTGCACATTTTAGTTTAGTTTGCTTCATCAATTTAGGGTTAGGACAACCTGCATGCACCCTTCATACATCTCAAGATAGAACCAYGTGTGTGGTTCCCCGTGGTAACCACATGAGGGCACCAAACCCCAAACACCAAAGATCTACTGAGAGCCTTCATCTAACTGGCCATTTCACTGAAAGGGTGCATGATGACTAGTTTCCCCCCTTATTCCTAAGAAGATGATCTGTTTAACATATAGACTCTCAATATTTTGAGTTTTAAACTTTTCTCTCTTTGTTTATATTCCACATAAACCAGTGAACTTTTTAWACTACAGAAGGGCCCAACCATTGTATACACACTTCTACAGTTGTTATATATATWTWTTTTTTAAAAACTCAGACTGAATTATGGCAGCAATGTGTAATGTTATGTTTCCTCTAAAGATGTCAGGAGTCGCACCATCATTGATGCTATCATGTATCATGTCAGAAGAGGGGCATATATTTTTCATGGTAATGTGTGTATACATTTTTGGGGCCCCTCTGTTTTTGATCTGTTTTTAATAAGTGCCACGTATTATTTATTTTTTTMAGTAGGCMCTAAATTACCCCTTCTTTTTTAAAGTAACAATTAATGTTGATGCCGTAAAATGTGGCTTTTATTTTATGACAGGTGCATAAAAGTAAATCATTTCCTCATTACTTTATAATACGTAATTTATCTTTTGCCCCCTGATAATAGATCAATTTATTTAATAAGATTTTGTGTTTGGTATTATTATTATGATGATGATGATTATTATTAGTAGTAGTAATATTAGCAAAATATCTCACTGAATCTGAAAAAAGTAACACAAGTGATGGCAGCAGGATAAAAATGTGGCCTCTTTAATGTAAATAAATCTGGTATAATACTGTAAGTGGTAATAATAATTTCAGAATATATGCTCTGAATATTCACCTTATATACAATACTGGCTCATCAATGTGGCTCATCTTTTACTTTCAGACTAGAAATACATACATTTTAATTGTATATTTTTAAATGAATGTTTTAATATTACAAATGCCTTTTATGATGATGATGATGATGATGATGATGATGATGATTGCTGTGGTCATTGTTGTTTACTTCAGTGAACCCTATCACTGTCCAGAATCAGCCTTTGTATCCTTAGTAATAATCTGTCTTATGTTCTAAGTGCTCATAYAGTAGAGCACATGGTATTGATGTTGTACAGTTTCACACCTTTCCAATAAAAGAGTAAAAAAACAAATAAAACATCTTCCAAAATAGGTGTAAAAGGATTAGTCTTTGATTTTAGAGGTTAACATCATTATGGCATAAATTACAATTTGAATGTATTACTGATTATATTCATATATTAGAAATACATACAGTATGATTAAAATGTAGTAAGAATTTTAGTTAACAAAAGCTGTACTTTCTTACAGATAACGTAAATATTTTAAACATTTTATAAGGCCGTTCTTTGGAACAGTTTACTATGGACAGGTATGAGAAATACCCTGGTGCATAACATAATTCACATTTTAAGTGTAAATGGTAGTTTGTTCCTGTACAGTTTATGGTAAATCCGTATTCACAGTCATTTGTCATGTACACGCTCACTGTCATCCCAGAGACTAAGGTAATATTAATAAGCAACAAAAAGGACATTTTGATGAGCTTAAATGCATCTGCTGAAATTACCTTTTTTATTTGCAACCTCTAGTGACAAGCTGCAACCTGTGTAAGTATTGAGTCCTTGTGTGTATGGGGAGGTAAATGTCATGCGCTGCTTGTCTTTATTGGAGACTTCAGTATGATCTGCCCTTTTCAGTTCTTGGGCACTGTTGTTTAAATAGGCACTTTTAATACTAGGCACCAGATGGGCCCTCAAAGAAGTGTGGACTGAGGCATGTTTACCGCTCAGCAGTGTACGTGTGCGGAACAGGTGAAAATATCAAATCTCCTGCACCGATGGCTGAGCGGCAGATGCCAGGCCTGTAAAGCTTTATTGGGCATATGCAATTGTTTGGGCGATATTAACACAGAGGAGGTAGGACTGGATAAGATATGTGTAATGATCTGAAAGACAGTCTGGTGTGAGGCTGTGGAAGCTCTACTGGCTGAATGATAGTAGCTGTGTTACTGTAGAACAAAAAGTGCTTTTGTAAAAATATGAGAAACTGAGATCATGTTTATCACGATAATACCAAATAAAAATGAATTTATTCAAATTAAACCAAATGTATATTCATAACAATATTTCCAGGCAAGTTCAAATGCAAGTGCCAGAGTCTGACTCAAACTGAATATTTACAAATTTTTGCTTCACGCTTCCATTAAATATCTTGTTATATATGAGCTCTGCAGTATGTGCAAATATATGAGCACCTGGCTCTTTCTGTCATCACAGGATCAGATTACTGTGTACATGGCAGATCACACATGYAGCTCTACAGAATGACACAAAAAGGTGTACCATTTCCTGTAATTAAAACTAACACCATGTCCATAACACACATAACTTTGATTGACCTGCCTCACAGTCATTTGATAACTGATTTGTGCGGCTCTGTTTATTATAATGCAGGGTGCTGTGTTGACACGCTTCAAGTGTGTTGAGCTGCTGATTTACACCCCGGATAATACTGTGCATCTAGATTCAGACAAAGAGTTGATATACTGTATATACACACGTACTGTATATAGGAAGGCATTAGCAGAATTACAGGCTAGTATGCTACAGGAATGTGATGTTTTACAGGATGAGGCCGTGCTTATGGTGCTGATGCTCTGACTCATTTACAGTGACTGGATTATTTCTTGATATCTGGAGATTTGGAACCATTATGCTGGATCTCAGGAAAATTACTGCCTAGTATAATATAGTTTCGGCATTAAAATAGCCACCCAGTCTGCAAACATGGATAAATCCTACTTGCAGCGAAAGGCCAGAAAAAAATAATAAATCAGCTGCAATCCCAGTGTGAGATCATTACAACACGTATCCAAGCTGTAACACAGCTGTTACAGGCTCAATGTAACAGGTTCATGTGATTACCTTAAAAACAATACTTGTTGTTATTAAATATTATAATTACAATAAAATAACAATAATGCGAGGCATTAAAGGTGCAGTAAGATCATTGTTGTGTCAGAGYTCTAGWAGCCAGGTTTGATTCTTGTCTCGCGGTCTGTCAGGGTTTCTGCATATTTCTCTGGCTTCCTTCTACTTTCTGAAAGCATAGGTCCTAGGTCTGATTGAGATCCCATTGAGGGTGTATTCCTGCCTCACACACAGCGTAACACTATGACTTTGACTGAATAAAGTACTTACTAAAAAATTAATGCATTAATGAAAGTTTTATTTTAAGTCAAAATAGTATTTTGCATAATTTCATTAAGCTCTTTATTTCTAAATTAAATGTATCCATCTCGTATATTAAAAACCTTCATCTTTCTATTTGGTCTTCAAACACCCTGGATAAGTGAGACATCACCAAGTGACAGGACCTGTTTGTATTCATGACTGAACAAATTATTGTTTTATAATAAACATTTAATCATGAAGATATAACACAATTGTGATGAACATATAAATGCACAGACATGCATGCACAACATGTCACTTCCTTTAATCTTACCAGCTGCTTCTGACCCTTCATCATGGCCTGTTCATTTGAGACATGTGCTGAGATGTTGTGGGCTCCCCTGCCATCACTCACAAGGACAGCTCCTTTTTCTAACAGAATCAGACACACAGCCCCTCCTAATTCCCTTCAAGACAGAGACGGATGGGCTCCCGCTGACCCGCACCCTCTTTCTTTCTCTGCAGTCTCAGTCACAATGGGCATCTGTCACAGAGTAATAATGGCAGCAGCCAATGGCACAAAGATCAGGTCAAGTTTGGAAATTTCCACATGGGGCCACAATCAAGCTCATCAAATCCATCATACTGCACACTCAGCCTGTTAGTGTATAGATTTCAAATAGACAACTTAATGGATTGGCATCATGGCTTTGGAATGCCTTATCCAACTTACTGCATGAGGAGTATAATGGAAACCAAATTTAAAAAGATCATTAAAGATATTGGAGCCACAGACAGGTGAGGTGATTATCTTTTTATATTGATGACTGCCAAGAGGTGGTACAGTATACTGTATATTAGGCAGCAAGTGGATAGTTGATGTGCTAGAGGAAAAATGGGCAAGCATAAGGATCTGATAGACTTTATCAAGCGCCACAATATGATGGCTAAAAAGCTGGGTTAAAAAATCTTCCAAAGAGCATGTCTTCTGGGGTGTTCATGGTATGCAGTGGTTACTAAAAGTATGAAGGAAGCACAACTAGTGAACTGGTGACAGTCATGGACACATTCATCTGATTGGGAGCCTATTTGGTCTACTCCCACAGAAGAGAAACCTAGCACAATTTGCTAAAAATGTATTTCTGGCTATGATAGAATGGTGTCGTAACTCGCAGTGCATTGCAGCTTGCTGTGTATGGGGCTGCATAACCATAGACTGTCCATGCTGAAAGATGCTGAAAAGCTCCAATATAGGTCTTTGGAATGACAAAACTGGACCATGGAGCAATGGAAGAGGKTGGCTAATTTCCCCAGATCTCAATCCAATCGAGTCTGAGCCATGAATGCGCTACCTTACAACTCAGGACTTAAATGATTGTCTGGTAACACCTTGGTGCCAGATACCACAGCATACCTAGATGTCTTGTGGAGTCCATGCTTTGATGGCTCATGACACAAGAGGGACCTACACAATATTAGGCAGGTGATTTTATTCTTATGGCTGGTTTGTGGATATACTAATAAACAGTGCCTGATAAAATGGTAAAGGAAGTTCCGTTATGTGTGTATTTGATAGGATGTGCACAGCATCCCTCTGTCCCTCACATCTTACAGAACATCTGTCAGCTCAGTTGGGCCACTACTGACTGCGCTGGAGGAATGCAGCTGTGGATTAGACCCTCCTGCCAGGCTGAGATACCAGAGCACTACACCACTGACATTTCCACATGACATTTGAGATTCTCTCTCCCTCTCTCGCTCTCTTTTTCTCTCTCGCTTTCTTTCTCTGAGTGACTCAGAGGAGAGTACTTCTTTTGTATGCAGCCATGTTGTTTGAAGGGTAGATCAAACCAGAAAATAATGAACAGAATCACATTTGCAAACCACAACTTGTGACAAGATACAAGGGAACCATGCCGAGATGGACAAACAGATTAGGGTGTACATTGTTTCAAACAAATATGCTAATGTTCTCAGAGTATTAAATTTAGATTTAGGTTATGGCATGGTTAGAGTCCAATAGATCCTGTATTTACTTTAAATTTATATAACTATTTACAACATAACTGCTTGCTTGACCATGCATACGTTTGGATATGTAGATAAACATTATGGAGGGGAAAGATGAGATAATTTCCAAAAAGAAAGAAGAACAACAATGATTCAAGACAAACTAGATGAGTAAGAGGCTTTGGTTTGATTACCTAATCACATTCTTTGTACATTTCATCAGCCCTTTGAAATGCTGTTGTTCTGGCTCATCATGTCTGATCATGTGTAGACAGTAGGAAATCAGCTCAGAGAATCTTAAGCACTACACAGAGAATGGAAGTAATTACTGCAACAACAATGACTATCAGTTTATTTTAACACAACTAACTATGCCAGAGCTTACCAGCAAGTCCTGGTAATCAGGAGAATCAAGTCCCATATGTCTCAAGCCTGATAATGGAAAATAATATGTAAGAAGAGAAATAATAGTAAAACAAAATCTCTTTTATAGTAAAACTTATTTCATTTATAACCAGGTGAATTTGCCCAATAACATTGTTAAATACATTACCCCTATTCCTAAGCTGTATTGATCATACCTAGAACCTGATTAGTGTCATTAGGATAGCGGCAAATTATMCTGTTTTTAATGGGTATAGATTAGTATCACAAATTGCCAATGATCTATGAATCCACACGCAACACTTAGTTYCATCCTGTCTGTGATATACTCTGTTAGTTGAATCCATGGGGAAGATGTAAAGGCATTGCCTGAAGCGCACGGTCTGATCTCATTTGCTGCCTCTTATTATGCAAACCACTCCCTGACGCCCACCTTCTAATTAGGCCTAAATTAATTTGAGTACAATCTTTCATGTCTCAGGCCTGGGCTGTGCCTCTTCCCTCCATTTACAGAATCATATTAATGTTTGTGTGGGAACACTACTCCTGCAGATGAAAAGACTGATACAATTAATTAAGTCCTGCCTCTGTTTTTCCTCTCCTCTCGCAGGAGAAATGATAAGTGTGATGAGCAGGCTCTGATTAACCCCATTATACGGGGCTAATAAGGAAGATCATATAAAAATCAAGGAAGCTGCACAATTATGAGGGAATGCAAATTATGCAAGCTAACGAGCTACATATCAATTTAGGAAATGCTTTGTAGGGAAAATGTGATGTTCAGCATTCTCAACACAGGGTCATTTATTCATTTGTATGTACATGTGTGTGCGTGCATAATTGCAAGGGGCATACGAGAGCGTGCATGTGAGTTTGACATTGTCTTTGCATCTCTCTCATGCTGTGTCTGTGCGCGGCAACACATCCGATAGACAAGTAAGAATCAGGCTTTCAGAACCATGGACAGCAACTACAGCCCGGTAAATCCCGCCGGGGGTCAAAGACAGCGAAAATTCTGATATTTAAATGCATTTATCTCTCCAGTATTAATCAGACTCATTTAGACTGGCAATAATTTGCAACTTGTTTAGGGGCTGTACARTGTTAAGACTGAATCAGTAGCGACTATTTACTGCTTTCAATTTTACAAAAACAAAACMTTTGTACATCAGCTTACACATTCACAAAAACATATATGGCAAGTCTCATCACAACTTTGTCCTCACACAGAAAAAAACACGTAAAATTACTCAATTAAATGTCATTTATTCATTTACTTTGGGATGTTTCCAAACATACATACAAGATTTTAGTATAAATTTCAGACYGGGAGATGTCTGGCAACGTGTCTTAAGTTGTGCGTGATTTAAATCTTATTACACCGTCTAGGAACTCCAAACGTTCGAACAGATATTTCTGCCTTATAATTAGCGTCAATTTAAGCTTTATGTAACTGTGTGTCTAAAATGTACATAACTGYAAAAGGTGTGATAGGATATACGGTATTTCTTTTTTTCTGTCATCTGAACATATAACACGGGCTGCTCATTACACTGCCAGTGAAAAATAATTCATACTCTATCTTAGATTGGATATTAGGGCAATAATACCGAAATAATGTGAAAAATGTACCCTAGCACTGTAGCTAAATATATTCCCAGACTTACACACCGATGTATTTTATTTTATATACTTTTCAACGTATAGTATAGTAAGGTGTGTTTAACATGTATGAATTTCATTTCACTCTAAAGAGTTTGGTCTTTTTTCAAACGACGGGCAATACAACAACATTTATCTTTTGAACAGCCCATTTTCAAAATCACGTTTTCGAAAGTAAATACTTTATTTGACAAAATTCTCTCGCGAATAAATGCTTATAAAACTCCGGGCGAAGAGTTTGTGCGGAGAGTCTCTGGGGAAGCCTATGGCAGCTGTATGCAAATGAGAGGCCAGACAAGCATGCGCCACAGAGCAAATACACTCACACACACACGCACACACACACAAACACAGGAGCCTATACAGTCTCTTTTATAAATGCCATCGAGGCAAAGAATCTTCAGGACGACATGTGATTGTAAGAATAATATCGGTAAACTTGTGAGACAATATATGCATTTTGCTATTTACGGAATGTGTAAAAAAACAAAAAACTATAGTGTAGTTAAACGGAAGTTTCTAAATAGTTTGTCGTATCGCCGTTTTTTCAGTCTTCTAGGGCAGCTTGTAGGTTTACACTGTTACATATCCCGAGCCATCATATGCACACGATGTAAGATCATACACTTTTAATAAGTGATGAAAGCAGAACAATGAGGTATTGCAGTGCTGCAGMCTGGGGCAGCAGGAGTGTGATGAAGCTGGAGGCCTGTAGCTCATAGATGATTACAGCACGCTCATGCAGCACAGCTTTATGCTAATGAGCTCAACAATACGCCATGATGCCTGCACATTCACCCAGATCGGCTTTCCCCAACCACCCCGACCTGCACCACCACAATGCAATACAGTTTTACTAAATACACACTCTTCACATCACGGGTTAAAGACAGGGCTAGGCTTGTTGTTCCTGATATAAAAGCGCCCACGTTTAATATTTAAAGCAATTATTACCTGGTTTCATTATGGTTTTATAGCGTATAAGCGTATGGTATGAACGTATGGGTTAATAGCTTATAAGCACTCCTTACCTATATTTGACAATGTTATGATTATTCGTATCAGGAAGTTAAAGCATGACAATAGTTTAGTTTCTCCAGCTGCAGTATAAATAAAAATGTTACAATGTGCGTTCAAATTAAAGCATGTCCAATGCGCTTAGAGTTCAAAGAAAAGTGTGGGTTTTTATAAGATTTTTTCCCCAAAAATAGTTGGATATGTGGCGAATCCTGGAGGTTTGGGAAGATTTAATGGTGTCTAACTAGTGGAGTGACCTTGAGGGCAGCACCCATCTCCCTGATTTCCCCCAGCACGCGTCTATATTTGGGCCAGATTGCTTGTGTGTTCTGTTTCACAGTGGAGAGGTCAATTTGCTTTTCAAACGCAAAAGGCTCTGACGGCTGGGCAGACGCGGCCATTGTGTTAAAAAAGATGAGAGCCCTTCTTATTACTTATGTATGCGCTAGCCGGCTGATTTATAAGTTCAGTTAAACTACCGAGAAAGACACGTGCCCCATTAAATATGTGTCTGCGTGAAACCTCTCGATTCCTTTTTACAGATGGAGTTGCTTAAAGGTTGAAGTAATAAGAAGAAATGGAAAGAGTTTTTTTTTTTTTTTTACTATTTAATGGTTTATTAATAAAAGGAAGAATTGATGAATTGATAATAATAGGAATTGGAATTTCAAATACCGCACAGTTCAGGATGAGACTGGTGTCATCAGCGTGTGAGCTCAAAGTTAACAATGACACAAATAAAAACACAACAGACACTAGAACCAAACAAATATATACTATTAAAGAATCTGAATTAGGGGGGAATAGATCTTTAAAATGAGACTTTTTCTATTTGCATATCTGAATTGCATTTAGTCCTGGCGTTATTGTGGTGCTGATAAGCGTTTCCTTTCGGCAGATCGGCGGCCCCTAAAGACACGCACACAGCCGCGGCACGTGTTCCTCTCTATAGAAAGCCATCAGACCGTAAACGGAGAAAAAGTCCCGGCGTGTGTTCTCTTAAGGGAGGGGCTTCGAGGGCGAATTAATATAATAAAGCGCAGGTACATCTGCTCAGCAAATCGGTAGCGTTTTCCTGCGCAGCCCCCAGCACAAGTGCTCCACTCCCTCCCACAGGCAATTCCACAGAGATCCTCCGGGCGCCTGATTGGATGAGAAGCAARCGATAAGGGGCGAGAACAATAGCATCATCCCTCCTTAAAAAGAGTGCAGCTATGTATTAAGAGGAAAGAAGGAAAAAAAAAAAACCTTACGGGGAGGGGAGGTAGGCACACCCTGACCAAAAGGTACTGCACTCGGCGTGTCTGTAGCCAAGTGCACAGTCGTGGAGCATATTCAACACCCATCGCATCCTCTCCAAGTGCCTTTCTTCATCCACCCGCCGACATGCCCAAAGGTTTTCTGGTGAAAAGAAACAAGAAAGCGGCGCACGTCTCTTACCGGATTCGTTGCGATGATGGTGATGGACAGGAAGCGACTCTGGAATGTCAGATTCAACGCGACGCGTCCCCGCCTCTGTCCGGTACCTGCAGCCCGGAGATCGCAGCATCATCATCACCATCCGATGCAGCAGATACACCGGTCCACGGTCATGGCGCGAAACCGGTGCAGTTTGGTAATCCGGAGTTGGTTTATCAAGCCCTGTACAGCCCCACCCGCCCCGTCAGCAAGGAACATGAGAGGAAATATTTCGACAGAAGTTTCAACCTGGGCTCACCTATCTCCGCCGAATCATTTCCGACTCCTACCTCTCTCACCAGCCTGGACCACCTCCTTTTCGCTCCGGTCGACTTGAAAAGCGCGCTGACATCGGCTGTTAGGAGCGCCGGGAAAAGGCCCTCCACCGACAACGAGCGCAAAAGTAAAAGYGGAGCCAAAAAACCCAAAGCCATACGGAAGCTGACCTTCGAGGACGAGGTGACCACTTCGCCGGTACTCGGTCTTAAAATCAAAGAGGGTCCTGTCGATCTGAAACCGCGAGCTTTATCGGCCGGTGGCAACAAACCGCTGGGAGAGTTCATCTGCCAACTCTGCAAGGAAGAATACGCGGACCCGTTCTCTTTAGCACAGCACAAGTGCTCGAGGATAGTGAGGGTCGAGTACAGGTGTCCTGAATGTGACAAAGTGTTCAGCTGTCCTGCTAACTTGGCCTCTCATCGCCGCTGGCACAAGCCGCGCGCTCAGCCGGCATCCGGCGTGCCAACTTCCCAAACGGCCAAAAACGAAACGTCCAAAATGCCCGCGCTCCCCAGAGGCTTTGGAGAAGAGATCAAAGACGGAAGAGAGTATTCGAGCGAGAGGGACTCTCCGAGCCCGGCTTTGTCCGAGTCCGGCTCAGAGGACGGCCTGTACGACTGCCAGTGCTGCGGGAAAAGGTTTAAACGCCAGGCGTACCTCAGGAAGCACGTGCTGGCGCACCACGCGCTGCAGAAGCAAATGATGAGCGACAGCTTCCCGAGCGCTGAGAGRGGAGAGAGCCCGGAGGTGGCGCAGCACTCTGCAGATGGCAGTCCGAGTCCGAATCTGAGCCCGATGAATCTAAGCCCCGCTGACTGCCTGCCGTGTCCGGTTTGCGGTGAGATCATGGCCGACAGGGCGAGTCTGGAGCGGCACGTGCGCGTGCTGCACGCTTCGCAGGTGTTTCCATGTAAGCACTGCCCCGCGACTTTCTACAGCTCTCCGGGTCTGACCAGGCATGTCAACAAGTGTCACCCCACAGAAAAGCGGCAGGTTATACTCCTTCAGATGCCCGTGAGGCCCGCGTGCTGAAGAACAGCGAAACGGAAAGCAGGGAGCGCGCGCACTCTGACCCTCACAGCACTCGGTGTGAAACTGCACACTCCTGCACTCTACAGCGCGCCAAACCACGGAGGCGTATTATCCGACCTTTACTACGCATTCCTGCAGTTTTAAACCTCGTAAAGTTTAGGAACATCTCCTAAGCAGCTAACAAAATTGGCATCGATCTTCAGTTGAAATGACTCTTTTCAGATTTCTCACGCCAAGTAGCCTAAAGAAGAGTATTAGTTTGGTTGTGAAATGGTATTTTTCTAGGGCCGATGCACACGTGGTAATGTAATAGCTTCTAGACCTAAGATAACGTTCAAACGTTGGTGTACCTCTGTGAAAGCCTCGAATTCACATGCTGTACGTTTCTCTCGTCTGTAGCTTTAATCTAGTATGTGAATTGCAGGATGTGGGAATTTCTCTCTCCAAAAGGTTCCCTTTAGCATAGCCAGAAATGCCTTTAGAGAAACACATCAAACACTTGCTGTAAAACTGCCTTAAGAACTCGGTGTAATGATTGTTTTGATTTTTTGAATGTCGGCACATATTTACAATTCACTGTCATTATGTAAGATGATTGTAAAATGTTTAATCGTTAATATTTATTTATGTATTTATTTATTTACAACTGTTTCATGTAAGTTATTGTGTTCTTGAGTGATTAAAGTCCTTTGTCCGATTTTATAGCCAAAATGTTTGTTCGGGTTTGAGTACTTGTGTAGGCCTGTGTCTTCAGTGCTCTTACAATCTGATCAGCTCTTGTAAACGTGAAGCTCTTAGAGATGCAATCCTTTTCTATAAACAGCTTATTTTCTTAAATGTTTGCTACTAGCGCTGTCCATGTTGTGTTGTCCACTAAATAAAATATTTTTAAAAATTGAATCTTTATTAATGATTTGTTTTTAAATATTGGGACATTCACGAATCACAAAACACATAATCCAGACGGATGAGATTTTACAGTGTTTTTTTCCCTGCTGTTTCAGATTTGTTACTTTTTGTCATGTAAATCAGTCTTCACAAACGCTGATCTATTCATTTAGTTTCCATTCTGTGTTCGTATAAACATATAACCCGCAAAACAAAAAAAATGGTAAGACTTCAAGATTGACAGAAAACTGCTATTTACTTTACAGAGAGCATGCATTTACACTTCAAAGGGATTTGCAGAGTAATAAGTCTTTTGTTCAAAAACTACATATTTTGCTTGTTTTCTTTTAACCATCCTTCAGAAAAAAATTACAACCGACTTAGTGGATTCTAGCTACATTTCTACTGATTACATGATACATGTAACCATATAAAACAATGGGCATGATAAATTTAAAAGAGGTTTTATAGTGGCTCTTTAAACAGAGTTGGCAGAGTTTTTTTTAGCAGCCTTAGGTGTTGGAGTGTGTCCACCTGTAGTGTGTGTGTCTTCGATGGGGATCGCCTGCTGGAGAGTAGTGAGGAGACAGATGGAGGGGGGTCAGGTTACCCCTGCTGTGCTCTGGGCTGCAGTTAAAGAACAGGACAACCTCTAACCCCCAAAACACCCCTCAACCCCTCCCACAGCAGGCCAACCTGCCAGGGCATCACACGCTGCTCAGGGCCTTTTCTCTCTCTTATGCTCACAAATCGAAAACGCACACAAAAAAAAGTTGCTGCTGAATTATTTTAAAATAAACAAACAAAAAAAAAAAATCATATATATATATATATATTTTAAACATGAAGGAACATGTTTTTGCTAACTTTTACAATTTCAAAAGTTAAAAAGTTTGATATATATAAAGCTTATACCAAAGTTAATAAAACCTGCGCATTAACATAAGTAATTTATAACAGTCAATAATAATAATAATAATAATACATTACACATTTTGATGTTACTAATATTCGATATTTAATAAACATAATGATTTAATTATATTAGTAGATAAGTACTTATTTATACAGAAAATGTAAAGTTTAAGTTAATAAGGAAACATTAAGAAAAGGCATTGAATAAATACACTCGTTTGTAAATCTCATTCTGATTTAATGAAATGTTCAGATTTCACTTTCCTAGTAAAGATAGAATGATTATTTTTCCATTAAAAACTGTCTGATATGTTAACAAGTCATGACGAAATCTTCAAGATTTTTTTTTCTTTCAATGTCTTTTACAAAGATTATATTACAGGCATTAATATATTTATATCCTTCAGGATTTGGAGCCCTCACAAAGGACACAATGTACAAGAACAACAACTAAATGTAGCATAAACACAAATGACACTTCACTTAAATTAGGCCAGTTGCAGTAGGACAGATCCCTGGAACAAACCACATCAGCACCTTACAACCAAACAGAAAATAAGCCTACATAGTAATCATACCAAACATACATGAAATGAAAACGTGCACTGTATGAGAGAGCGTGCACTGTAAATCTAATTCACACTATGCAGCACTCATAGTTCAGAGAAACTTCAAATGGCCAGGTGTGTGTATTTGAGTCTTGGAATAGGGCTGTGGTTTGTATACATTCCTCAGTATTCTTCATTCAAGCTTAACGAGCTCCTATGTTCCTTGTCAGTGCGTGTAGGAGGAAAAAAGCATCAGGACTAGGCAAAGCAAACACAATAGAAAGGTGAACAGGTAAGGAAAAGTAGTGCAGCATGTGTCTTGCTGCAGCTTGGGCAGGGCTTACAGTGTGTAACACCTGGCCTCCATGGCAACTCGGGCAGGGCGCTAGGGGAACAGAGGGTAGGTGTCATGGAGTTGGCAGCACCAGGCCGCCGCCTGCTATAGAGAGAGGGAGGATTTTAGGGGGTGTGGAAAAAAACAAAACAAAAAAAAAAAAAAAAGGGGAAAAAAAAAGTGTGTGGGAGAGACAGAGGTACTGTCATGTGTCCTATTTCCCTGCTGGTATGGTAAAGGGGAGTCAGGATGGCACAGGGGAATGAAGCGGAGCAGGTGGAGGAGGACCACCATTCAGAATTGAATAAGAATTTTACAAAGCAGTGAAATGTATGGGATGAACCCTGAACCCTTCTGCTCTGCAGCGATAGAGAAGAGAGTCACACACTTCTCCCAAAACAGAAATGGTGTCAGAAGTAAGGGGTAAGGGGGGGGGAAGCGACTGATCGCTGCCAGCAGTTAACAGAAATATGAACACATACTGTATTATACAGGCACTGCCCTAGCTTTCAAAAAGTTATCACTCACTCATACACGCACACACACCAGTGCATGTTAAGATTCACCTGGTAATTTAACATGTGGTCAGGAATAGATCATAATTCTGATATCATGCTCTGGACACAATATGAAACAAAAACAAACAACAACAAAAAAAACAAATAAAATCCAAAAAATATGTACATCCAAAACATTACAGAAAGAAAGCAACACAGACCACCTGTGAGGGCAAAACACCCCTTTATGAAATATTGGAATGTCATAGTAGCATTACTAGATTGAAACAGAACTTAATTCAAAGATTATAAACAAAGTCATTAGAACAGATACCCATATACAAACAATTATAGCTGCAGACCAGCATGATCACATAAATCAGACATAAAACTGTTATACCAATAATTTAAAAAGCACATGATAGTGAAAAAAGGGGGAAAAAACAGCCATTCCATGTCATTTCAAGCAGGCCACAGAGGCTGTCCACTCAGATAAAGTAAGCCATATTCACAAAAGAATAAAGTTTGAAACTTGAGATATGAAAATTTGATGAAGCTAACATAAAGGACCTCTTTAGCATGACAGACTGCTTTTAAACACCTATGACAATGTCCCTTTTTTGTTATAAAGAAAGGAGTGAATGGTCAGTGGAGAAGCACAAAAGACAAACGTGTTCTTCGCACACTCACTAGGTTCCCTTCTCTTGATGGCTTTGTAATTTCCTAACATTTCAGTGTTTAAGACTTTGTGGGATAAAAGAGATTCACATATGGTGTTGTCTACAGTCGCATCACTGATGTTTTATAAAAAGCCTGCTTTGTTGCCGGTTAAAGTCAGTCTGGAGAAATCTGTCTCTAGACCTATGCAACTCTGTTTAGAAAGTAATGATGTTACAAACCTCTATTGGAAAGTTTACATTATGTGCATTATGGTCAACATTCATAGATGTCCATTTTCATTTGCTCCAGCAAAACAGGGATGTCTCACACATGATACTTTGTGTCAGGGACCCTTACAGAATCATTGCACTAATGACACGGTCTCATCTCCCAGTACTAATGAAACTCAACAACAAAATAAATCCAGTTAAAAGTGACAAGAACAACACTACTCGCAGCCACACACGCGCACACACACACACACACAAACACACACAGAAAACAAGTTTAAGTTCTTTGCAGTCTGAAGAGGGTTGATGAAGTGCTTATTTGTTAAAAGTGGAGCTCAGTTGGAGGACTTGCTGATGGCGCTGGCCGAACGCCGGAGTTTTCCTGAAACCCGGTTCTTGGAGGCGCGTGGCATGGTGGGTGAAGCTTGCTCAATGGACTCGCTGGTCGTCACAGTAACGCTTAGCTCAGCGCTCGTGCTGCCAGTGAGGGAGCCTGAAAAAGCGGCAAGTGGCGAGACAAACATTAGTGGTGATGCTGTGACTAAGAAATAGATCAACATGCTTGCTTATGGAGTAAAGCCAAATTTATGTAAAAACATGCGAATGCAGCTCTGGAAAGGTCTCTCAAGGTTGGAATGAATTAAAATAAGTAAATACTTAATCAGTCTTAATAAAATTAATAGGACTAATGTGTTCTGATGAAACAAATGACGAGCATAATTGCATATATTAATTACACAAAAAATATTTTTAAAAAAGCAACAAAAAGTTTTCCTTTAATGAGAACAGACTTAGCAGGGAGATGCTACAGGGTGACTTCCCAAGCTATCAGGTTTTTTTTTTTTTTACTCTGATTTGTGATGCAATAAAAAATAAAACAAAAACAAAACACTATAAATAAACAAATCCATTATTTTAACTAAAAAAAAACAAACAAAAATAATTAAGTCACCACAATTATTCAAAATGTACATTAAAATAGTAAGGCCAACTTTATGAAATTGTGAAATTAGAATAAGCTTTCCACATTGTAAAGCTGGCATCTGCTCGGCTATTTTATTTCTGCCGTTCTTTTCTGCCATTTTCTTTCTTTTTTTTTCATGGGCATCTCAAATTACTGTGAGCAGATGGTGTAGGGAACATGTACTCAGTGGAGAGGGCCGCAGCCTCTGCAGCCTCCCTGCCCTCCACTCCAGGGCTTCTCAGAGTGAGGGGGARGAGAGTGCAAACAACGCTCCCTCAGCAGCTCAAAGGATGATGAGAGGAGGGAACAAGGGTGGGGAGGTGTCCCTTCCAGGCGTCATCCACACAGAGTGCTTTGTTAAGCTGCCCAGCTCACAGGATGCCAGCAGTGAGGATGTAGACTAATCCATATGTCTCTCACATGGCATAACGCTTGCTTGCTATCTCAGACTCTCCGAAAAGTTCAACATTGTGCTCAAGACTCAGTGTATCCTATCCTATTTATTTATTTTTGTCACTGAATATTTTGTAGACCTGAGCATGGTAAAGATGAAATGAGAGGATGGATGTGTTTTTAGGAAATTAGGCACATTTCTTATAACAAATCATTTTAATTTAAAAAACCCAGAAAAAATAARTGTGAGAACTGTACCTAAATAAATAATACTCCATGTTGAAAAGAGAGGGAGAGAGAGRGAGAGAGGGAAACTAGAGTAAAATAGGCTTCATCCCTATTGGCTCCCAGCAGCAATCCAAACAAAGCTTAAGTGGCAAAGACATTTTCCAGTAGGGCAGGTGTTAGTGTCAGATGTGGCCCCAGGCAAATAGGCACACGCCAAAGGACAAGAAAAACCAGAGGGGAAAAAAAAGAAAAGGATAAAGCAGGGACATGCCAGACAGAATTAAAAACAAAACAAACAAAAAACACGCAATGAATGCACCCATACCATACATGCTGCTACTGTGTTACAACTGGTCCAGCCGTGCGCTTCTCTCAGTAATCTTACCAACCTGATAGCCATCCCCAAAAACAATYGTTTCTCTGCATTCATTTCAAAGCTCTGGGCAAATGCAGTTCATTAGTGAAATAAAGACAGAAAGATGAGTAGACCAGCAAAAAAAAAAAAAGAAAAAAAGAAAAAAAAAAAAGAGCGCTTTCTGTGATAGTACACAAGCTTCCGGACAAAGGGACTCTTACCTTCATTTACTGAACTGACACCTGTAACATTTCTAATCTATAAAAGGAGAGAAGACAATAAGCAACACGTAAGACGCACAACAGGGAGGAGGGAGTTATGTGTGTTTGTGTGTGAGGAGGATGGGAAAAAAACAACACACAGGCAGGTAGGAGCAGAGGAGGATGATGATGAAAGGTGCTGAGGTAAAGTGTGGAAATCTTGAAGAAATGTGTGTTGTTACAATGTGTTAGTGTTTCCCTGTGAATAAAAGTAGGACATCACAGATGAAATGCATCCTGTATGAAGAGAAAGGAACTAAAACAGTGCACTGAAATATGGTTATCAAGAAGTGAAGAAGTGTTATCTATGTCATTCCTAAGCATAGTTTTATGAAAAGACAAACTGTTTGATTGTGTGCTATTCTTAAAAACACCCTTGATATTGCAGAATGATTCTTTGGATTAACCTTCCAATAAACTAACACATGCAGTACACAGATCCGCGAGTAACTCGTATGCATTAATTCACTGTCAAAAACACATGTCTACTGACTACCAGTTATCTAAACAATGAAGTCACACACATGTGCTTCAAAAGAAAATGCAGTCTACACTGCAAATGTGGATACAGTGTTAAACAGTCAAAACACAGTATTGGTGCTGATTTTTTTTTTTTTTTTAGGTTATACATATAATA
Organism: Clarias batrachus; assembly: GCA_003987875.1. Lineage (NCBI taxonomy): Eukaryota > Metazoa > Chordata > Actinopteri > Siluriformes > Clariidae > Clarias > Clarias batrachus. The sequence continues at coordinate 478,939 of QMIH01000216.1, read as the reverse complement.
CAGAAACTATATGTGCCAAAGAAGCTCAAGTTGCTAACTTCAACTGTTTTGGAGAGATGATTTATATGTGCCCCAAAAATGCCATTTTTTAAAAATTATTAAAATTTCTTTTTGTATTGATACTAAAATAGGTTTTGTAATCTGCCAAATAATTATTGTTAACACACATAGCAATAAATTTCCAGGGTTCCTCAGGGCTTTTCATTAATAAAAACGTAAAAAGCAAAAAATCTGAAGTGCCTGTAACCATATCAAATCATTAAGTATTGTGAAAAATTGTATTATACGATCCTATCTGAAAATTACTTTTTTCACCTAGGTGAGACACTTTGTAGCACCAATACCATGTTTTGGCCGATAAGGTTTAAGGTGCATAATTGAACTGTTAAATCTAGGCTATTAGATTAAATCTTTAAAAGGTATACTATATGCACAAATGCATATACACTGTCTGGGAGGAAAAAMGTTAACTTTTCAGAAGGGCTAGTCAAGCACCGGAAACAATTACGGAGATTTGAAATTGCTAGTACAGGGTTTAAAGTTGTTAAACACATTATTAAAACCTGTAAGGACTGGGTTAAACCTTCAACTTTGTAAATGATATATGGTCAGAAAAAAATAATGATTGGAGATCACTTAAAAGCTTAGTAAAGTTGTATGGTAAAAACAACTGACAGAAGAAATCACAGGTAGGTTTAATAGAGAAAACTAACAGCATTTACACATTCACAATGTGATGAGAAATCACAGGATAGGGAATACATAGCTTTGTGGCCAAGTGAGACTAATCAGGAAAAAAAAATACCTTCAGGTTTAGGTTGACCCTATACTAGAGTGATGGGTGTATAAGGGTAAGAAGAGAAGCTCATGAAATGATGCACCCATCATGTACAGTTATGGCCAAAGGTTTTGAGAATGACACAAATATTAGTTTTCACAAAGTTTGCTGCTAAACTGCTTTTAGATCTTTGTTTCAGTTGTTTCTGTGATGTACTGAAATATAATTACAAGCACTTCATGCATGACATTTACTCAGAGAGTCAGTATTTGCAGTGTTGGCCCTTCTTTTAAAGGACCTCTGCAATTCGACTGGGCTGTTCTGAATCAACTTCTGGACCAAATCCTGACTGATAGCAACCCATTCTTTCATAATCACTTCTTGGAGTTTGTCAGAAATAGTGGGTTTTTGTTTGTCCACCCGCCTCTTGAGGATTGACCACAAGTTCTCCATGGGATTAAGATCTGG